>JAQFZY010003073.1:0-10323 GCA_034696285.1 Hypogastrura burkilli | reverse complement strand
CAATTACATACTACTTAGGTTAGGTTAAAATAGAACCAATTACATACTACTTAGGTTAGGTTAAAATAGAACCAATTGCATACATACTACATAGGTTAGGTTAGGTTAAAAATGAACCAATTGCATACTAATTAGTATAGGTTAGAAAAATGAACCAATTGTATACTAATTAGTTTAGGTTAGAAAAAAGAACCAATTACGAATTACTACTTAGGTTAGTTTGGCTTAGCTTGGGCTGTACATACGAATACGAACTACAAAGGTCTAAGGTATGGAATTAACGGTAGAATCCTTAGATTGAATTTTCTACTTCCAAGTACAATTGAATTACAATACAAGTTCCAAATAGTTCACTTATAGCTAGACTGAGTGAGAGGAAACCTCGAAGTGTTCTAGAAACAATTCGTGTTGAAATCAAGTAATTACCGGGGTGAGTTTGAGTTTTAAACTCCTGGACCTGGAGAAAAATATGTTTTAAAAAGGGTTCTCCTCTGCTCTGAATCCTTTCCACCAGGTTGAAGTATTAAGCGTCTCCTAAACTCCGTCTCCTCTCGGACTAATTTGGGGAACCCAGCCTGGTCCGTAGTTAACCCGAGCCGGGGCCCTCAGTTTGTCATCGGGACCGAGATCCCACAAAAGAAGTGTCTCCGGGTGGGAATGGATCTGGCTCCTTGTGCCTGGCTGGGCAGGCTGGAGAGGGGACCAAGCTCTGCCTGAACCCTCTCCTACATAGCTAGGCCGGAGTTATGAAGGGAAAAATGTAGTAGGAGCTACTACTACCCACCCGAGAACCCCATGGAACCAAAATAAAAGTTTTCCCTTCTTTTATTTCTTGGGGTCCGCATCCCCACACTTTTCCTCACTCCTATATCCACGCTCCGTTTTTTCTCCCCGTCCTTAGTCTGTCTCACGATCCTGGGCTGGAAGGAACCCCCAACTTACTCCCCGTACCCCGTACCCAACAGTCGAACTCCTAGGATTTCCAAGTTAGTTAGTTCCGGATAAGAAGTGCCTTAGAGACGGTGGTTGGGGTCATCCGTGGAATTGTGGGAGGATTCTGGGACCTGAGCTGGGACTGTCAGTTTAAATGCATTTACCTCCGAGCCCCTACGGAGTCGTGTCACATTCGTTGGGGAGTTGTGGGTCAAGCAGTAGCGGGCGGAGCAGTAGCGAGATGTCAGGGTCCGAGATGCTGGAGAGCGGGAGTCCCGGGGCCTACTTTGGGCCCGACTACTCCGACTTCCCGAGTGGGGGTGACCTCATCCGGACCGGAAGTCCCAACCTCCTCTGTAGTGCCCTGCCCACCCATTGGAGGTCCAATAAGTCACTCCCGGTCGCCTTCAAGGTTAGGAATTAACTTTAATCAGCTCATACCTGTAGTTAGGATCAGATTGTGCATTTGGATTCCTGGATAACGAGAGAGGGGTCCAGCTTTCAGCATCTCATCTATTAAAATATTTAAATAGCAACTATTGTTGATCATTGATTTAAAAAAGGAGGCGTTAGAACTTTTGGTTCTGGTTGGTAAGGTTGAACAATACGACTTTTTACACTGAAGATCCTCCTTGAGGCTTGTCTGCTCAGTACGTTCGTTTATGAGTAGTTTTTATGTAGATCGTCGTTGAAGCATTTTGGCTGAAAATATTTCGGAGCCCATATTGCATACAAAGTTCCAATAGTAGAACATATATAAAATATCCTCTATTATATGCACGTTCAATCTCCCTCCGTCCGACCGTTTTATTCGTTCTGTAATTGGCCGGGAGCAGAAAGGGGGCGGAGTAATGAAAAAGCTACGGTCGACTGTTTTTGAGCAGAGTCACACATAGATTGCGTCAGGTGTGCGTAATATCTTCATGGTCAGTTTTAATTTCACACTCGGAGGTACAATGGAAATTTTCAGAAAACGTGATCGTTAATCGTTAGTTATGAAATCCAGTGTTCCAGAATATCTGGTACCGAGCCCGCTAGTCATATATAAAATACTGTTTTGCCTTTTAAGTACGAATTTTCTTATTAAACCTACCCACTTAATATAATATTCAATATTCCCATTTGGCGAAGCAATATGAACAATTTCCTTACATCAATGGTAATTTCACCTAAAGTTGCTCTTCTCTTAGAAGCAAGGAAGTCGAGGAAGAGATTACACGCACCGAATCCAGGAATAGAACTTCCATAGTAGGTATCTAATGAGGAAATACTGGATAAATTAATGTAGCCTTTCCCTGAACTTTAATTCTTTAATGAAAAAAGCGGGTCTCCTAAGGACTCTCCCGGGACTCGTTCCGGTCCGTAAGAAACAATACCTAATTGGCCACCGGCATTAAAGGGAAACTTTTGGTTAAAAATGGGTCCTTGGGAATATTGCATGCTGACTGAGCAGTAGTCCTTTCGGAGGGAGAGGCCTAATTTGAATCAATTGAGAGAGCCATAAGAGGTCTCAGAGGGACTAATAAGTTCCTTGCTGGATCCGGTTATATCACCCAAATGACTCCGCTGATTATACTACATCGTCCAAGGTAGTAACCTTCCTATGTAATCTAATACATGTTGGTCCCCTCTACATACATACTACAATACATAAGGTTACTCCATTTCATTGCCCCCTCCCCCTCCATCCCTGAATCTGTCGTTTAGGAACTCATTTTCACTACAAGGAGTTCCTAATTACTATTTACAGCAGCAGTGCGTTTTAATCCAACTATTAGGTAGGTAGGTAGGATTTAAATATAGCTTTAGATTTCAACTTTCTCCAGATCTTCATAAGTACATGATCACGTTAAAGTAGTACTTCGACCTTTTTTAAACCTATTTAATTAATTATTTAGAATTACATGCGTAAGGGATTTTCCTATAAACGTATTTACTAATTTGTATGGGAACTTTGCAGGTAGTAGCACTAGACGAGATCGAGGACGGCACGGTAGTCACAATCAAGGCCGGGAACGACGAGAACTTCTGCGGGGAGCTCCGGAACTGCACGGCCATAATGAAGAACCAAATGGCCAAGTTTAATGATTTGAGATTCGTGGGGCGATCTGGTCGAGGTAAGAAGGGCTCAAATTATTTACAAGACAGTAGCCGGGTTTCATAGAGCCTAGCCCCTGTAGCGTGGAGAATCCGCGGGCCTTGCGTGCTAATCCGCGTGTGAAGGAGCCTGAATGGTGGAATTAGCCGAGATTGAATATTATGATTCTGAGCCAGTACTGATTAATTAGTTCCCTCCTCTCGGCCTTCCAGGTAAAAGCTTCTCACTCACAATCATCATCAATACGCGTCCCGTCCTAATCACAACCTACACGAAAGCCATCAAAGTCACAGTGGACGGGCCCCGGGAACCACGAACCAAAACAAGTAAGCCTCTTAGACCAGATCCCAGAGACTCCTACCACTACCATTCCTATTCTATGTATAGGTAGCCCTAAAGTCAGACTTAGATAATGGTACGAGAGGCCTAACCATACCGTGGCGTGAAGGGATAATCATAATTTAGCTAACTTTTCCCGTCCCTCCCTCATTGCCTGTATTGGGCTTACGAGGTTCGGAAACGCCCTGGGCTAATTTCTCCACACGCCAGCCCTCTTTAGTTATGGCGGATTTAAGGTCAAAAGCACTTATACTACAAGCCTGGTTCAACGGTATTAAATTAAGTATCCTTCAACCGCTCTTTCTGCTTCACAGCATCATCTAAGGCTCTATAAAATACAAACGGACTTACAGAAACGAGAGGAATATTTAAACGATCACCAATTAACTCGAAATCCCTCACCAATTAGAGCGGATTTCCTCACCAAGGTTTGGGAATAGTTCAAATAGAGAAGTTTAATTCCGTAAACTATTGTAAAATAAATAATCTTAAATTTAAAATGTTTGGTGAGTAATTTGCTGTAATTGGTGAGAAAATATGATTGAATTGAGTAGAGATTTCCGATTAATTGGTGATGGTGAGTCCAGAAAATATGCCAGAATTTATTTCTGTTGTAAATATTAGTGCGGCCCAAAAACTTAAAAATCGCGTGTTTTGAGTGAGAATTTGTGCATTGGGAAAAGATATAAAAATGGAGAATGAGTCCCTTAACTTAGTTTTTATTTCATTTTTTGGTCTTCCTTTACTGCTCAAAGGAGGAATATGGGTTGGGCGATTTCGGGCTTTTATCCCTGGCTCCTAGCATTTGTGTAATAATGTTGATGTTATGTCCTCTATTGTGAATTTATTCCCTTCTTGCATGTCCCTGCCCCCTACTAGAGTAGTAGTATCCGCCGAGGTTGTGAGACGGAGGGCGTGTGTAATGGGCCTCCGTCGTATCTCCACGTAATGGCCGACCTGAAGTGAAATGGCGAGATTTTGGTCATTTCCGGTCATGAAAAGTTATGTTTCTCGGGGTGGGGTGGGCTGGGTTCCTTATGGTCACCCAGTTGACCAACCATGAACTGAGCGGAAGAGAAAGGGGTCTGGCGACAAATTGAACTTGGGACCGGGAGTCGGGTCCGCGTTGGTCGCCGGTCCTCTTTGCTTTACGGGCTCGTATAGGGTTATAAAAAGTATGGAGGCTAGGATCTAGACGCATTTCTTGGGTTGGGATAGATAGGAGAGGAAAACGGGTGTTTGGGGCCTTAAACAGTTTTATGGTGTAGTTATGTGGAAAAGAGAAGAAGAGGGTTAGGGCTCCCAGTCTTTTATAAAGGAAGGATTAAATGAGATACTACTACGGTATGTTATATAGTTAACGTGAATGATTGATTGAATTGGTAGTGATCACATTAAAATGGACGTTCCAAATATTGACACGGTTCTGTCTGCTGATATAGTCACATGTTATTAGTAGAATGTTCAACTGGCGATTAAAAAAAATTCCTTTGATTAGCCAAACAAGCCCGAGCTAACGCGGAGCGAATAGCTACGTGATAGAATTATTTTTATGGTACATGTGTCATGTGTGCGTTCGTTTTAGCGCGGCCTTGTTTGGCTTAATTCAATATTTCTGGAGCATAACTTTGACTTTTGATGCACCTGAAATCGAGAGCTGTATATATGTAGATCGGTTCATCAAATTGCTGTGCACTACAAAGTAATTAATTACACGGCTTCAAAGCCTCGAATCCGAATCTAAGAGCTCATTCACTTCGCAATACGCAACGTATGCACATCAAAATGTTAATAATCTCATCAGTGTTGCAAATCAATGAGTACAATTTGGACGCCTGAAAGTATTAATTAAGAATAAATTATTATATTTGTATTATTATATATAATTAGTTGAACATTTTTCCCATTTTTTTAAAGTTTAACATCGTACCTACATTACAGAATTAGTAGAAGTAAGTTTCCCTGAAATGGATTTTCCCTTGTATTTGATTAAGCCGGGACCGCGTTAACAGCTACTTTCGTTTAAAGCCCTTTAATGTGACTTTTTGGGGTTCCGTAAGATGTAAATTCGGTTGTATGTAATAAAACTGTCGGTCCCTCTCATCAGCCCCCGTGTAGCTCACATAGACACAACTCAGATGTACGCGTACTAGGACAGGAGTGTATTGCCTGGCATCTAAATTATCTGATAGTTGCCGCCTTCGAGCAAATAAACAAATGGAGAAGACTCCATGTAGCTTTTATGATCCTTCCAGCTGTTCATTGAGCAGAGCCACAGATTAGGCCGAAGAAAGCTCCCGGTTCTCCTTCCTCGGTTTATGAACCAATTTCTGGGATACTAAAATTACAGGCAGGCCAGGCCCAAATGTCGGCTATTTTCCTTCCTGTAGGTGTTCCTATTTATTTACTTGCTCCTCATTCCAGAGCGAGCTAGGGAATCATTTGGCTTCCCTCCTGTAAGATGAGGCTTACCTATCGGATCACACATCTCAGAACCTCGGCCTAGGATCCAAAATAATATCAGGCTCTGCCAAATCCCATGCTTTGAATAAATAAAACCCACATTTCTATAAACAGGGCGCCCATTAATAATTCAGTGCTATTTAGCCGATAGTCCTGGGTCTAAGATTGACATAAATTTCCCTGATATTTAGTTTAATTATCTAAAATATGGAAATAAGTACCTAACCTAAACAATTAATTACTACCGCGTTAACGTAGTGAAGCCGGATATGCCTTTGGTTTGTCTGTCTGTCCGTGGACACCCAAAACTGCTTCTTTCATTTCCACTAAGCTCAAAAGTAAGCCCCTCATTACATTTTCGCAGTGTTTGGTTTTCCAGGACACGGCGGGCTGTTCGGGCCGCTGATGCACGGCTCCCCCTGGTTTGACCCCGCCGCCGCCTACATGGCCTACAACTGGGAGTGTCTCCGAAGGCAAGAGGCCGTGGCGGCCGCCGCCAGCCTTCCCTACAAGCTCCACCCTACGCTCTGCGGGGCCGAGCTGGGCCCCCGACCCCTCCCGCCGCCCTCGACCAATGGGAACGGCCCGCCGTTCCCTGCTCTCCTCCCTGCCGCTCCCGGACCCCTCAACAGCCTCCTGCCCTCGTCCCCGCCCATGCCAGCTGCCCCCCTCCTCAGGCACCTCGCCCCGCCCTCCCCAAGCTCCTCCCCCCTCTCCGAGCTCGGCGGGAACAACAACAACAACAGCAGCAACATCAACAACAATCACCAGCATAGTCAGGGGGCCCGGGGCGGGAAGCCCGAGCCGCCGCCCCTCAAGTCCGCCTTCCAGCAAGTACGGCCCAAGACTGAGAAGTCCGGGGGCCTAGGGCCCATTTCCGGGAACACCCTCACTTCCAGCGCCCCGTCCAAAGGGGTATGGAGGCCCTACTAGCACCACGCCCCCTGGACCATGGACCAGGAATAATGTCAATAAAGGAGTCAATCTGAAAGAACTATAAATATAGATACTGAAAGAAATGAGTTATACGAAACGGCGGTCCCGGCAGCTTCTTGGGAGCCCGGGATCGGATCCAAGTACTACGGATAGTTACTACAGCATTGCCTCATATTATAAAACAAAGTAATAGTTTAGCTTACTCAAAGTGCCATACTGTCCAATATTATGTGAGTTGAACTTGAGTATACAAAATACGAATACAAACGAATAATGCGGCTACTTACTTTAGAGAAAGTTAGAGAATAGAAGGCGGAATATATTATACACTTCTTAAAATAATACAATGGGAAATCTACCTTGAAGTTCGAAGTTACGTAGTTTACATGAATATTTATCTATTTCGACCCATCCTTAACAATTCTTGAATGTACAGAGCACATTTCGTTTTTTACTTTTGCGTGATTGTATGTTGATTTAATTCAGCCTAGAGTAGAACTATTTAATAAAAACGTAAATCTATATACGAATCCCGTATGTGAGTCCCGGGGTGGAATTTAATTTAGAATGCCTGTCAAAGGGTCGCCGGGGACGGCCATTGTCCAGCCTCACCCTCACCGGAACATTGGAAAAATGCTCCTATTGGTGTCCAAGATGTCTTCATCTCCTTTACATATAAATCCAGAGAGTGAGGGAAGGGGAAGGGGAGAAACCAGGATCAGGATCCAACTGGGGGACCCTGGACAAAGAAATAATGGACCGTGACATATGTCCATGGCACTCCGACGGCCTCATATTACTTCTCCCAAGCCTGGCCGGAACCAATTTCAGGCATTCAATTACTAATATTTAAAATTAAATCCGAGAGAGTGGAATAGTTGTGTCAACGTGGAGAGATTCCCTACTGCAACGGCTTGACCCCAACTGCCCATATTAATCTCAGTCTGAACTGGGCGAGTCGACACTCAACTGACGACTGGACAGTCAGCCAGGCTAACTCAGGGCTGCCATTTAAACTATCACCAATTAATTTGAAATCTCTCACCAATTAATGCAGATTGCTCCACCAATTACAGCAAAATACTCACCAAGCATTTAAAATTTTAAACTTAAGTTTTTAAAACTTAGTTTGAGCAAAATATTATTTATTTTAAAATAAACGGAATTAAAATTATCTTATTTGAAATATTTCAAAACCCTTGTGAGGAAGTTTGCTCTAATTGGTGAGCGATTTCGAATTAATTGGTGATCGCTTAAATATTCCTCTTAACTAATTTTAGTTGGGTCCACTTTACTGGTCTACTTAAACCTACTATTTAAAATTTGGTTAATAATTAAGATGGTAGCTTTAAAAAATCATTGATTTCTGGCTGAAAATTTTTTAGCTCGTTAGCTTATCGCCATATAGCTAAAGATTAGCTTAAGTTGGGTTATATTTAAAATATTTTAAATAGTTATATTTGGGGCCGGATAGGAAGTTCTGAATACTGGGCAGTGGGTACTTTTAATACGTTTTGCTTTAAATTTGCATTAGTATTTTTGAGGTTACTCAAATACCAGCCTATTTTCGTGAAATGATACTGATAGATGAAGGCTGAATGCTGAATCAGGGATGCTCGTTAACACCGTACGAAATAAAATGTTATTTTTCTAATCCAAATTTGTTAAAAGCTGTTTAAAAGAAAGGTGAAGACGTGACGTTCTAGGCTGGCTGTCTAATCTCGGAGTGCTTCACTGAACAAATAGTATAAACTACAGTAAATACATACTAGCAATATTGGTAAAACTTTCTAAATGTTAGATTGTCGTGTTATTGTTAATCGTTGAATAGTCGTAAGTTTGGTTCCATTTAATTCCTGAGCAATTTCTAGAGTTACCTAAAAGTTGGGCCTTGTGCAATGACCTGCGGATCCTTTTATTAGGACTTTGAGTACGGAGAACAGTTGAACAGTTGGATCCTTTGATTGAAAAAGGTGATTTCCATATGCAGACATATTGTTAATGGTAGTTGGGTCCGGGAGGGAGGACGAGCACAGGCTGATGAGCAATCACAATGGGCCGTTGTGAGGCCTCGGAGGGAGTGCCCGATGATGGCCCGTCCATGTGGATTCCCGTATCCCGCATCCGATCCCGCGGAACAGGGCTTTCGGGGGAACCGCTTAAGTATGATATCATCATTGTTGGACAGCCCTGGGTTACAGGGCTGGGGAAGGGGCCAGCATTAATCGTACGGAATAGGGACTCCTAATGACGTCACTCCCCTCCCTTAACGCTTCCATCAATGGCCGGAACATAATGGGACAGCCTTCCCGTTGTTGTCGCCTGGCAGGGACAGCTCCAGCTTCCAGCATAGTAGTGTTGGCCCGATGCAGTATTTTAATATATTTCCAATTATCGCATCCCCGAATGCCCGATGCATCGGCCGAAGTATCCGCGATGTAATGCAATGCAGGTCCCAATAAATCTTAAACATACCAGAGAATTCGGTATGACGTATGAGGTAATGTACAGATATCTTAGATTCGGAAATCCATGGAAGCGCCTTCTAGGCTCAGCCATGCTTATGCCTTTTTGGTACTGACTGTGACTGCCGAAGAGAGTAGGGGAAAGGAGGAAGAAAGCAGGCTGAATTTGGGAGGTGGAGGGTTGAGGGCGGAAGCCCAGATCGACCTCAGGCAGAATGGGCCAGGGAATACATGTGTGTGCCCCGAAAATATTATTATCGGGAAGCCCCCAACACGACCCCACGACCTATTATTACCCACGAATGGGAAGTTCCGCTATCCTCTCAACTCATCTCCCGAACTAAAGAGGATCCCAGCTCTGCCAGAGCTGGAGGAGGGTGAGATGTGATGACGTATGGGGGAAAGGGATCCCTTGTCCCAATTCGAACCCTCTCAATGGTCGGCGTGACCCGGGATTCAGATTCCGAGGGCTTCAATCTTCGGTACATTGACTGACGCTACGAACATGTAGCTCAGAATTGACTGAAATCATAACACCAAGATGTGTAATATGCATTGCTTAAGTTCATTAACTTAAAAATTATTTGGTTTAATTTTGAAATAATACATTTTTAGTCATACATCTGATGGATGAGGATGAAGCGTCCGCCAGGACAAACACAGAGTGGAGCCGACACCGAGATTTTTGAACATGTGTGGACGGGCCGGGCCGGGCTGAGGTTCTCCTGTTCAAATGGTATTGAGCCGGGAGTTTTTTGTTCCGGGATTCGATTAGCCGGAGCTTGGTACTGGGATGAGAATATTGTGGAGCCCGGGTTAGCCTCAGTCCTTACCACATAGGGATGTAGAGGCTGCACCCTCCGGAAAACCAGATTTCTCCCCCTCTCCCTTTCTCCAGGTCTGGACCCCCTAATCATCTGTCGAATTAATACTGAAAGCCTACGACATTAGGCTCTCCGGACCTTGCTAGGAGCTAGGCTCATTTTTCATCCCCCTACCCCTCAATTAAGACCGGGTCCGGGCTCAGTCTTTAGATCTAGTTTCAATTAAATATCTCTGTTAGCAGCTGGGGGGGGGGGGGGGGGGGGG
>JAQFZY010003072.1:0-10324 GCA_034696285.1 Hypogastrura burkilli | reverse complement strand
TTACTCAAATTTTGACCTTTGCTGACCTCCGGTGACAAACAGGAAGGTCACAGGTCAAAAACAATGGTCATACCGTAGCATGTCTGAATCTAGCTTTGATAGATGCGTTACTCAAATTTGACCTTTGTTTTTATTGTCTCCAAGAAATCGAATTTGACGCCGACACGCTAGAACACATTTACCGCTCGACTACGACTTGAGGCACTCCTTAGAAACACTTCTCGCGCAGCTACTGCATGAGTTACTCATTACAAACATTTCCCGCGCGCCTACAACATGAGGTAGTTATTGCAGACATTTCTCGCGCGGCTGCAACATTACGTACTCGCTGCAGTCATGTCCTGCGTGCCTGCAACCTACAACAAGAGGTACTCATTGCAGATATTTTTCGCGCAGCTGCAGCATGAGCTACTCATTACAGACATTTCTCGCACGCCTACAACATGAACATGAGGTAGTCAATACAGACGTTTCCCCAGCGACCACACCATGAGGTATTTATTACAAAAATTTCGCTTGCGGTTTAAACTTTAAACATGACATACTCTCGAGAAGATCTGAGATCTTGTATTGAACGGTCGCGAGACGCGGTTGAAGCCTTGGATGACATGCGGGGACTTCGGATTGGTGTATAGCTGGGACTCCTCAGCCTGGGGCTGGAATTTGGGGAGTGAGTAGTGTAAAATGCTTGTAACAAGTATCTCACGTAGTGGGCGCGCGGTAAATGCCTGTAGTCAGTAACTTAGGTAGTAGGAAGCACTCCTATTTCCTCCGATCGTATATGTATACACGTACGCCAACGGATAACGACATTATGTAAAGTGGCTACTACTGTAATTTCGCTAAGTTGGCCAATAAAAGTATAAACAGCACTAGCACGTTACACGATTTTGCGATCTGGGGAGAATGGACAAAAACGCGAGAGACCGAATTAGGGGTACCGTTGTTCCCGTCATAACCCGTTCCTACCGCTATTGTCGAAATGAAATCGAATTAAGCGCCGCCGGCACCACTGAGCATGCCCAAACCTGACCCGATCGTTATTATCTCAAATAAATCGAATTTGCTGCCAGTGGCACCACAATGCCAGTCCAAGGCCGATCCGACCTATAATTCAATTTTCCAGAACTTCTTTGGCTGCTATATTAACGGCGACACCGTCCTGTTAACCGTCTAGTTGTGTTGTTATAGCAGCAACACCGGAAGCGTAATCAAGAAGGCTTTGTTTGGACTTAAACAACTTTCTTTTCGCGTAGCGGTTTTTGATATTTGATCTATGTTCTATTGTTCTGATCTGAAATATTTAGAGGTGTGGAACCTTTGTGGAACTGATAAAACTGATTTAGCGTTTTAGATGTGAGGAGTGGAAAATAGTCAAACACCATCCTCACTATAACCTGGCGTTATAATGACAGCTGATAGACAACTGCTAGCTGAAGCTATCTATGCTTCCACGCGATGCTCCACTCAGCTAATGATTACATGCTGACCACGTACCATGTCTATCGTTAAACGTTAATTCGGTTTTTATCAGTTAATGCTGGGCCACGCCATTTATAATGTCACCTAGCCAACAAGCCCCGCGCGAACGAGGAGTCAGCTACTACATTTTCTAAACATTTCTAGCGTACGCGTGCCATAATATTTCAATTCAATAAATTATCGCAAATGGCACGCGTACGCTAGAAATGTTTAGAAAATGTAGTAGCTGATTCCGCCTTCGCGCGGGGCTTGTTGGCTAGTTGACATTATAAATGGCGTGGCCCAGCAGATATTTTATTTTGCGGAAACCAATTAGAGGAAAAGAAAGTGATGCGGTAAATAATTGAATTTGTTTAGGTCTGAATGTTAGCAAACTAAACGGTTCCGTCCGTTCGCAGTACATAAACGTCATGTATTCTTACGACCAAAGTACGTGAAATAGAGACGTTTGTCAGGATGGGTCTATGTTGGGGTGTAGAGTATAGTCTTTCCAACAACGTAGTGGCTTGTCTTCGTGCTCGATCCTGATCTCGATTTAATTGTTTAGTGAAGAATAATATTACCCTAACACTGCGTATATACGGTGCCCTAACAGTTTGCAAGTATTCATGTAGGAAAACGGGTGAAGTGCCAATTAGTGAGCTGTCCTAACAACAACGGTTTCCGGGCGTTGCCAGCTGTTGACAGAAATGTTTGCATATATACATACAGACAAATATATATAGCCGTACATAGCGCAATTATATATAGGATATTATCTCAATGAAGTTGAACTTGGCGCCACCGGTAACATTTTACTGGTGCCGGTCCATCCCATGCTCTATCCCACCACTATTACCTCAAAGAAATCCTATTTGCCGCTGCTGGAACCAAGGATCCCGTCCAAACGCGATTCTAGCTGTATTGTCTTAAAAACTTTGAATTAGGCATCGCAGGAACCAATAAGCCCGTCCAAACCCGATCCAAGCTCCATTGTCTTAAATAATTTGAATTAGACGCAGCGCATACCACTGCACTGGGCCGGTCCTAACCTGATCTGGGCTGTATTATTTAAAAAAATTTGAATTAGGCGTCGCTGACACGCTCGAACGTGATTGGCTGGGCTAGGCCCTCAGCACAGGCAACGGCCTCCATGCGGCCGGCACCTCACATAACCACGTGACTGTATGCCTGGTCAGTGCGCATGCGCATTGGTCCATTGTCGGCCGTTTACATAGCCAGCCGACTCCACGCTGCCGACCCTTTTCCAAACGGTCGCGAGTTCGATTCCTACCAGGTGCAAATTTGTATCACTCATCCGTATCAGTCCAGTAGTTCCAGAGGAGATAGCGAACAAACATACATATATATACACACCAATTTTTTTAAACACATTTTACATGTACTGTAGAAAATGTAGTTACTGATTCCGCGTTAGTTAGGGCTTGTTAACTACATATAATGTGTAGGTATGCTTGGAAAGAGAACCCGGACCCGCCCGTAAGCTTATAATCACATGTTATTTATTTGATATATGCCTTAATATTCTTTAGTTATACTGTGCCGAAAAAGGAGATCACTGAGTTCACTAGGGACAAAGCAACTAAATGGGAGTCGAGTTCAAATGTCTTGAAATCAGGTACGACCACTTTGTTTTGCTCATGTTGCTGCTGTGATCATGAAATGATCTGTGTGTGGCAATGCAAAATGCTTACTACCGCGACAACGAAGTTAAAAGCAGTATGTCTGTCCGTCCGTAACGCTGTTACTGCAGTATTGCGAAAGTACTTCCTTAATGAAGCACACCTTTAATCTGCTTCGCAATATACTCACTTACATATACGTGAAATCTCTAGGCGCTCCACAAATGTCTGATACACATGATTGGTAACGCGTATATACAGCCGTATCTTGGGGCAAAAAAGGGATGGGGGTGGTCTCGCTACTGAATTATACATTCCACTACTGCCGCTTGCTTCCTACTTCTATAAAACATGGTGTAACACAACGGTACAAAGTTCAGCCAATTGAACACTCGCTTACGTATTAGAATAAAATCGTTCCAACTGGGCGGTATACTGATTGAAATATTCTAATTTTGTTCAGTTAATCTTTCAATTTATTATAAGCCGCCCTTTTAACGCTTGCTCATAGTGCGGCTTCTGTTAAACCAGTTTTCAGGCTGAACATGTGATAAGCTAGAATTCTGCTTCTTAAAGTTCTACTCAGTTATTTCAGGGTAGAGTCATATCGTCAAATGGGACAAAACTCAAAGCATAGGTTGCTTCAGTCAGCCGTTCTGTTGACTATAAGCTGTCCTTTTAATGACGAGGTTATAGGGAGGCTGGTGTTCGACTAGTTTCCAATCTACACATAAAACGCTAAGTCTATTTCATCAGTCCACACCTCTAAGTATTTAAGATCAGATCAATCGAACTTAAATAGTTAACGAGGACCCCTACACCAAATGAAAATTTCTCAAGCACAAACAAAATCCTCTTGATTATGCTTCCAGCTTCCAGCATTGCTGCTATAACAACAGAATTGTATAGACTGTTTAAACTTAAGATTATGGATCAGTGTTGTTTCCGTTTATACTGTTTACAGGCATGCAATAGCCCGGAAATAATTCCTAAATGAAGCAGGATAATATCTGCTTACCTGTTACAGTTTTCAAATGTAATGCCTGTCCCTTCTTTCAAGAATTTGGTCACGTTCAAGTGTATAAAAGAGTAAATACACCACTGATTAGTTAAACTGAATATTTGTATTAGTTCAAGCCTCCCTTGGTTCTTATATCAAATACAGAATGCCATGGGACGCTCAATTTAATGATCAAAGCATCCTGCATTTGGTATTTGATAGTGCAGTAGTGTAGAGACAGGACTCTTATGGGAATCTTTTTTCTTGGCATAATAGGTTCGACTACTACATTGTGTGTACGTGTTTGTTCATTTTTAGGTGTTTAGTATACATTAAGCTACTTTGTAAATATTTAGTTAGCTTGGTTCCCGCATATCGGTGCATTATATGTCGCACTATAAACTACGAAATAAATATTAATTCTGCTACGCTTGCCTCTGCTAACCATTTTTAGGTATTCAGTACCTTGGTCTACTTTGGAAATATTTCGTTAGTTTGTCTCGGTCTCTCTGTCAGTTAAAACTGTTTATTGCTACATTACTTGCTAAGATTTTTAAGTTTTGAACATCTGAAGTTCTAAATAAAATGCAGCATTCTTTCCAATTCCATTTTCTAGCGTTAGAAAAAGCACTTCAGTACATTGAGAAAAACGAACTACCACCCCATTGGGATAAAGATGTTCTGTTTGCTAGCTCGGGAGTCGAGGAGGCAGAGTTTGGAGATGATGATGATGTTTCTGAATCAAGTGATGTAAGTATAGTAGTACGTACTTCATCTATCGATCTTGATGTGATTGCTAGATGCGTCTAGTTGAAGCAATAAAGTTGACCCTCGCTCTTCAATCAGCAGGAATCTGAGGACTCGCTTGGGGAAGAGAAAGATCGTTTTGTTGCACAACTTTACAAGTTCATGGATGATCGTGGTACTCCGATCAACAAAGTTCCGGTCGTTTGTAATAAAGACCTAGATTTGTATAAGTTGTACAAGATTGTAAGCGGAAAAGGTGGATACAATAAAGTGACAAATTCGAGTCAATGGAAACCGGTTACTGCTAAGATGGGATTTGGAGCTATGCCTACCACGTCTACCATTAATGTAGTAAAGCAAGCGTACAAAAAGTGAGTCCCTGTATTCTCCCTTGTTAGCCTATTCTTATTCCGAAGATATTTCCTTATCTTGTTTCATATGGATCTCAACGATCTATATTTTCTCAAACTTTATTAGATTCATCCATAACTTCGAGGAGTTCTACAGAAAGCTTGGATGCAGTTTGAATCCCCTATCCTCCTCAACGAATAAGTCTAGATCCAACAGAAGTATTTTTCGAGATAGACATGCATCGAGCTCATCAAAAGACGTAAAGAAAGAGGAACCAAGGGTCATACCAACTAAAGACGTTAAGCCTGATGTTGGCGAAAAGTCTAAGAAGGTTGGCCCTACGTTTACTGAGCCTACTGTCGAGGCAGCGCCTGTTACTGACGAAATGCCTGAAATGAAAAGGGCAGCTAAAGTAGAAGAACAACCAAGAAGGTCTAGAAGTCGCCTAGAAATACGTGCAAAGAAAGAGACGGAAGAGTCCCCTAATAAACAGGCTTCGACTTCAAAGTCTATAGAGAAGGTGGCTACGAGGTCGCCAGAAAAGACTCCCGAGAAAATGGAAAAGACTCCAGCGAAAAAGAGACGAATTTTGTTGAAACCGAAAGAGAAAGATATTCCTGACGCGGTAGTCGAGACACCTGAACCACCTCCGCCATTACCTTCACCCACACCTCCGCCAACGCCCGGATCTGCATCTACATCGGCTCTCAAGAAAGGGGTAGGCCGTGGAAAATATAAGAGGAAATCCGACAAGGAGATAGTCCCAGAAGTGGAAGCCGCACCACCAATAGAACCAGAAGAAATTCCGGATCACATTGGCAAAGATGTTATGGTACAAGTCGGGGATAAACTTCAAGTATATTACGGACCAAAGTCAGACGGGAAAGTTACTTATGAGGCCAAGGTAAAGATTAGTTTTATTTTGAAGGCTCTACTTTCCTTCCTGAGCGAACTGTTTCACGGGATAGGGCATAGCGTTATTAACAATATCTTATATGTAGTGGGCCTACCACGGACCGTCCGTGGTTGGGTCGTGTCAGAGTCTCCGGGATTGGGTCGTGGAAGTCTCCGGGGTTGGGTTAGGTCAGTGTCCGGGGTTGGGTCGTGTAAGAATGAGTACGAGAGTACTTCTTACTTTCACCTCGGTAGTTAACTTTTTTTATGATATCCCCCTACTTGCTAAAACAGCACATAAAGTATACTTTAGGTGATATTATATTGACATCCAAATAATTATAGCCTGTGCTAGATCGTTCGCCCTGTTTTGCTGCTTATTCTATATTATAACAGGTAAATATGGTCGGAACTTCAGTTTATTCTTGATCATTGCACTTTCGTGTCCAAGCAAGCGTAAAGCGTGCCGAAACCCTCCAACGCCACTCGGCAAAGAATGGACGCAAACAAATCAAAAAATGCTACTTGATAAAATCGCATATAAAATATTATTTACGGGATAATAGATATTATATTGACATCCAACCCCGGTTCAAAGCACCCGAGCCCCTCCATGGTCGACGTTTGGCATCCGTACATTTCTGTCTATAACGCAGAGCGACAAGGAATTGGCGCAAACCAATGTACGACCATGGGGTCAGTTCTAGACTGAACTTTTTGCGTAGATTCTAAAAACCCGTTACATAAAATGCGCGTTCATGGCAAATAACTCCTTCACCCACATACGGGGGGTCAAAGTGGGGGGAAAACGGCAGTTTGTGACATTTTGAAAAACTATGCCTTGCGGCGCATCAAAATCTTTGTCTGCACCTCAGGATCACATATGAAGAGTGTTTCCGAATCCGCGTAAGTCACTTTTGCTGACTTTACAGGAGACGAGTTTCAAAGTTAGGCGTACTTTCTCCTCCCGTATTAGTTGTATGGGACTCATCTTTTTGACGCCAAAAAATCATTGGGCAGTCTCAATTACGTCCAAAAGTGACTTGAACGGATTTGGAAACAAGCTCTATATATATTTTAGGCAAAGCGTGATTTGACCCATGCGTGACCTCCCCATAACCCTCCACCGGTGACCCCAAACGGTCAACCGACACCAATCCGACTCGAACATATCATGTCAAAATGATCGTACGGGCTTGGTGGGCATGAATGTATGTTAAAAATCAGTTTTCGGGCCTATCGATAACCCCATGACCCCGGAGTGACCCGCAAGGGTCATTCATGGGCTTCTCAGAGCTGGACCCCTTGTTGACTCTATGTTTGGAAAGAATCTATACAGATTCTGATTCAGATATTAAAGGTTTATTAGGAAGTAATTAGTTACTCGGGTGTAATGCAGGGGAAATGAGCATTGACATTGATTTTGACTAGTGTACGTCGTTGAAGAGTAAGAGTAAAAATGTCCATAATGAGCACAGATGCAACTGAACCTTTAGGGATCAGTTTGGGTTTGGGTTCGGTGGGTTCGGTGTGCGTTTCATGAAGGGCTTAGTTCGGTTTGGGTTGGGATACTGCGAAGGTTTGGTTTTGATTTGGTTTGGATTTGGTTCGGTTAGCAAAATATATATGTAATAATATGATGTATGCTAGTGGCTAGTACATTGGATTGTGAGATTAGTTCATGAGCCAGCACTCTATCCAGTTTCAAATCCTTGCTTTTTTAATCTGGTGGAAATATAAATATAGGAACGGCTCACATCTCACATCCCACATCCGTCGACGAACATACAACTACAGATATATGTAGGTACTACATTATGTATACGTCGACAATACGTGTACTGCTGTTTTGGTAGGTGAGTTAATCCACCCCGAACCGGAAAGTGGTTGACCATGAAGGAAACTGATTTTCACCAAAATTGGCATAAGTGTAGTACTCGGTGCTTACACAAAATAGCCAAAAGCGTTTGGACTAGAAACGCCTCTACGCGTATCCAGCGCCATTCAAAGTCGCCAATTTTGAAAAATAGGTACACACTTTATCCGGTGATGCCTTGGTCGATTTGGACCGGTTTTTTTCTTATAGAATCTACAACTAAAATAGAAGAGAATTTCTTCATAGGATTTGACCTTTGGCCTCTCCGAGGGTCACCTCACACCAAAATGTACATTGGCATGTAAACTTTCCACTAGGCCATTCACTGATCGTTTTCGAGTTATCTAGCATGCATTATGTTAAAACATAATGTTTGTTTAACAAAAGTTGTTTTTTAACATTCGTTCGAAATGCCGGAAGTCCAATTTTATTGCAATTTGTCCTCATTAATGCCAATTTGGTAAGTTGACCTCACGTGACATTTGACCTTCTGTCACTAAATGCATGATAGATTACTTGAAAACGATCTGTGAATGGTCTAGTGAAAAGTCTATATGTCCTTATACATTTTTGGGGTAAGGTGACCCTCGGAGAAAAGTTGAAGTTTGAAAAGTGAGTATGAGCCAACCTTATCACCTAACCTCAATCTTGTTGTCAAGGAACCTTGTTCCTCACGGTGTTAATCCTGTATATAATAGCGGTATGTACGGCTATGTACCTATCTCTGTAAGTTTGCAAACATTTTTGTCAACAGTTAGCAAGGCAAGGTTGGTTGTTGAGATAACGCAAATTGACACTTTGCCTGTTTTCCTCTATGTTGGTAGAAAATCAAACTCAACTGAAATGTGGTTTGTTTGTG
Organism: Hypogastrura burkilli; assembly: GCA_034696285.1. Taxonomy (NCBI): domain Eukaryota; kingdom Metazoa; phylum Arthropoda; class Collembola; order Poduromorpha; family Hypogastruridae; genus Hypogastrura; species Hypogastrura burkilli. The sequence continues at coordinate 1,493 of JAQFZY010003072.1, read as the reverse complement.
TCGTTAAATACTTAGGGTGCTTTAGCAGTTCGTAGTCAATACAGAATACTTCTGCAATCCTCTAGACAAACTTATTATGTGTGAGGTTGTGGTAGAAAATATTTTGTATGGAAAAGTTGTTGGTCATTTTGGCATGCGATTGCCGACGTAATATGATAATGACGAGGAAAACTGATATTTTGGTGGCACTCTTAGATCTGTCCAAACCAAAAGTATTTTCTAACTTTTCCTAAGCATTCAAGTTAGGCGGTCTTTGCCCTTGGGAAACTCATAAATATGCTGCTCGGACATGATTTCAATTACTAATGCATTTGATTGGTTGGATTGGTTAATTGTAATTGTAGTACGAATTATTTGATCACATTCTAGATGGAGTTCAAAATTGCGGGAAATATTTTACTTTGACTAGCCAACAAGCCCCGCGCTAACGCGAAATCAGGAACTACATTTTCTAAACTTTTCTAAATAAAACTTTCTAGGGTACGCGTGCCATAATATTTGAATTCAGTTGATTATCGCCAATCGCACGCGTACGCTATAAATTTTTAGAAAATTTAGTTGCTGATTCCGTGTTAGCGCGGGGCTTGTTGGCTAGTGACTCATAATAACGGGTGTAACAAAAGTGACAAAGGCTACTTACTTGTGTCATAGTAAATTCAAATAGGACAAGGATCCCAACTACAGTACTTTGATGACGAGGAGCTGACAATTTGAATAAGAATTGTATGCCCGTGTCGTAATAATCAATTAATCCATCTTTTCAGATGAGTCATAGGCGGGTCATTATTTAAAATTTGCCGACTAATTTCCTTTTGGATAAGCGTAGGAAAAATGCTCAAAATCACGGAACCGTGGTGTGGATCTGTGTGAGCTTTATGGAACCACAGGAACAATTGACTATGTGAAAGTTCGGTTTGGTTTGGATTTGGTTTGGGTCCGGCTTGAGGTTCGGTTCGGTTTCGGTTTGATCATGATCTGCTGAGTAAGGATTCGGTCATGGATAGACTCGGATTCGGTTTTGTATGGTTCGGTGTTGGTTCGGTTAGGATTGGGTTCGATTTGGGTTCGATTTGGTTCTGATTTGGCCTGCGTTGGGCTGGGTTCGGTTTGGTTACCTTGCAGTTGCATTTGTGCTGTTTATTATATGTTAACTGACTGCTACTCTGTATAGACATAGGGTCAGTGTTTCTACTTTCTATCACTTCTTAACGTTTACTGATAAAAATTGATAAAAAGTCATAAATACGATAAAAGTAACAAACATGGCGGAAGTGCGCCAAAATTCAAACTCAACCCAATATTGAACTAAAAGTAACAAATAAGAACGAATTATATGATAAATTTCGGTCACAACTACGTTTTCTCAACTATCTATTAACTTTTCAGCTATAATTCACTAACTATAGGAGTCCGGTAGCCGCATCCAACAATTGTATTACGAAACTAGCCTTCAAGAAAATTTAATATTGCTTTTAATTTTTTTTAAACATGCA
>JAQFZY010003071.1:0-10326 GCA_034696285.1 Hypogastrura burkilli | reverse complement strand
AACCTCCAAACCCGTGTATTTTGAATGTACCAATTCTCTTCTTGTCAACTCTCAGTTAACGTTTCACAAAATTAATTTCTAATTAATATAAACATGCCGTTAAGTGGTAAAAAATCATCGGGCCACTACTGTGCAGTTTGTGCAGTGTGCAGTTTGCAATTGTAGTGTAATTCTTGAATTTCAAAGGCATTGTTACAGTAGGAACGTCCCAGTAGATTTGAATTTAGTTTTGGACGCTTAAAGTTGGTTGCTATTATTGTTGAAGGAACAACGTTTTTAGACGTCCCAGAATTCCATTGCTGTTGGACATCTGTGCAGTTTTCGCCGCACAATCATTGAGTATGTGCATAATTAATTTTAAATAGTACAGCAGATACGTGGCTACAGACTGCTATCCCCATCTTTACACTCGCAGCCGCCGCTGAGTATAACTCCAGTACGTTCTGTCAGTATCCAGCATTCGTACAACTCGTTCACAGACTGCGAAGGCCGAACCTGAAGTTATTAATATCGACTTAATGACTAACTTAACTGATTTGTTATACAGAGCTGTTGTAATCATCGTGTGTTACTTGTCAAGTCATACCTTTGCCTTTATATACACACATTTATTGAAGTTAGGCGCCATTAATTTGCCAACACACTCTGACAGGAAGTAGTTGTAAGCCACTGTTGATTTTATAGCACGCATCTGTCTGAGGTCACAGGCCTTTTGCTCGATTAGATAGCAAAGAATATCTGCTTCTAAAACTGCCGGCCATTTTTTCATGTCATCCACCCAGGTTAGGTTTGTTGGTAGGCGTCTGTTCTCATTCCTGGTCAATACTGAAGGAGATGATTGATTTGAGTCTAAATACAATTATATGAACATTATGTACTGCAATATTTAGCTCCAAATATCCGGGTTAATTTGTTTATGGCAATGACAACTGAAATAAATCTATGCATACACTTACCCATTGCCATCAAAGACTGAAGTCAGCATCAACTAATTGAAGTTAATTTGTGATGACAAAGACTGTGACTCACTGAGAATGCTTTATTGTAACGTTACAAATTTAAACAAACTTAAAACTTAATAATTCTGGGAAGGGAAACACAGTTAGTATTAACAGAGACGAGAAGGAGTGAAAGAGTCCTGGCCAGAGGAGGTTTTGGCGCCTAGTCACATGGCTTGCATGAGACGGGAAAAAAATCCTCCTATATGAAAAACAAAAAACAAAAAATATTATTTCCAATTTTCTGGAGTAATGGGAAGGCTGATGCTGATATGTTGTTATGCTTGACGGAAGAAGAAATGATTATTAGCGTAAATACATATATGGTAGGATTACAGTACAGGGGAAAGTACTCCGCTCTATATTGCACTTTCCCTGTATACGAATCAGCGGACTAGGCCAAAGGCGGCTGTGCATAGGAGGCACTATTGAGTTAACCTGTAAGGAAATGTTGGTTGAGAGGATCTTTGACATTTTCATCCATTAAAAATAACCTACGGAGGCATAATCTAGTTTACGCGTATATACGATTCTCAAATTTTCTCTCCGTATCCATGACTTCATATAAGGGCTGCCCGAAGAATATAAACATTAGCCCGAAACAAGATAAATAAAGAAAGAAATGTAAATATAGATCTTGGACCCAAATTGCGTAGTTGGTTTGGGATTCAAACACGACCTGAGTCAGATTCATTGGTTGGCATCTAAAGTTCCTCGTTTCCATACTTTGTGCTCGGCTAAAATCTATACTTTTTGAGCTGCATTAAATACGAGCCGATTTATGTTTGCCACATCAGGAGTCTAAAGACGCTTTCCGAGCGGATCGAAATATGAATTAATTTTACGCCAGAAAAAAAAAATGTTTTATTCTAAACATGTAAATCATATTTATTGTTACTACAGTTTTTTAAAAGTTGTGGTCGTTACAAGGGATTAGGTTAGGTAGGTTACTGTAGTGCATCGGACCAACCAGTACAGTTATAACAATTTTCGCCCATTTTAAAGGATATCCCTTTTAACAGGGTTGGACTGTATTTATCTCTCCAGAATGTTATGCGTCTCTTTTTCTAAACCTGAACTTGGTTATAAGATTGACTTTTCAGGACTAAAATGCCCACATGAGCCTCTTTAAACTGAAAGCCTAAATGAGCCCATTTCAAGCCGAATGTCAAAATGAGTCAAAATCAGAGCTTAATGGTTCACGAGCTTAGAAACATCGGCCGTCAAAGTAAAGGTTGTGGATGTGACAGAAATCTGTGAAAAATGTTTGGAGAATAATTGATTCTGGAGGCTAAGGCTAAAGGAATTCTGGACGAGACGGGTCTAACTTTTTTTGTATCAGTGACAGGCTCTGAAGGGTGCAGACTTGTATTATGTGCTGGACAGGCAGTTTTAGTTTGTATTCAAAATTCCTGTTAGTATGAGGATGGAACTCTACGATGACTATATGACGCATATCGGGTATGGAGTATGGATCTGACATTAATCCCGTATAATAAACAGGCTGAATATTATTTTCCAAACGTCTAGAGCCTCATTCCATGGACCTTCGGATGTCCCGTAGAGCCTAGCCTAACCTAAGCCCTTGAAAGGCTCAAAGGTAATCCGAACCGAAAATTGCTCGGTGAGCCACGCAGTTCAAGATCTCCCAATAAGCCGCATGCCCTCTCTTTTTCCCAGCTCATCTTCCAGGCCAGAATTCGAGGCCCCGAAAAAAGCAACGTAGAACTTTGCGAATTTTCTGCAAGTAAAGCACGTGGAGTGTCCTACCTAGCCCTACCTTTCCTCTTTTATTTGCTTAGTTCAAAAAGGGAAAAGTTTATAGCTTTCTATCCAGCTCCATGTTGGGAGCCTATCAATGTCTGTGGCCGGGCCTCTTCAGCTTTATCGTTTCCACTCTCCAATTCACTTCAAAAGTTTCATCTCCGAGTGAGCGAGGCAATATAATGGAATTGGTGCCGGAAGGGGATCCGACAGGGTGCACTACAAAATAACCAGGAGTTTCCTAGGCCTATTCAAATTGAAGTAGGGGGATTGATGGTTTCCGAATTATTAGTCTCCAGGTATGGGCTCAAGATGTTTCCCAATTTTACATTCTGCTGTGAAGCTTTAGTTATAGTCATACCACGTAAGAGTAAAAGTTCATAGTTCATATTCATATACTGTACAGAGTACTCGGTGCTTTGTTTGTTCATTTTTTCACATTTGCTCATTGCAGCGTAAATGTTGTGATTTAACCGCACTCAGAATTTTTCTTGAAATTTATAAATCTAAAATCTCCCATTGCTAGAAAGATAGTTTAAATTGGTTATAGTCTTCCTTTCTCCAAATAACATTATTATTACCAAACGACGTTAAATCTACTGCAATTACAACTTTTGCACCTCTTTCGTCAGTCTCTTCTGTATTTCAAATGCTAAAAGAAGGGTTACGTTATTCGAACTTTGACCTATGCATACACTGACCTAATAACGTAATATTAGTTCCCCAGCAACGTGTTATTCCTCCGTTCAGCTGAATCATCGTCCGGCATGAAGCCCATTAGTGTTTTATAATCGCCGTGAAAAAGTAGAATTTCCCAGAAAAAAAAAAACTTATATTATTATGACCAGAATTTACTGCAAGTTAAAAAAAAACACGAAAACTGCAGCCCGGAAAAAGGACGAAATCGGCGGAATTTTGAACCACAAATCTAGATTTTAACCAGCAGATTTGACTTTGGTATGGTAATGGTAGTATGGACTAATTATAAAGCCGTTTAGAAAGATTTAAAATAATCAAACATGTACTCCGTAGAGTACATGAAAAGTTTTTCACGCAAGCTTTTACTACGTATTAATAATAGCTTTTAAATTATTCTGACTTTTTTAAAATTATGTAGGTATTTGTATATTAAATAGGATTTGAATTCGTTTAGATTACCATTAATCAATATTTAAATATTTGTATTTCATGACTGAGTGCCTCTTGAAAGAGCGAGTTCATACACATTACACAGCTAACTGGTAGAAATGTCGCATTAAATCACATCAGTTCCAATTTTGGCATAAATTGGGTAAATAGTATAGCATATATCACGCTCCTCCTATGAAACTTTCCCTGATACTTATGGCTCTTATGTGAGCTTGAGGGACTTATGCAATTACTTACGTGATACTAGCATGTTTATATAACTATGTGCCTCGGCATGTCGGCATAGGGCCTAATGACTCAGCATAAGGGTAGGTGCTTGTTATTCCTAGCTCGAAAGAATCAAAGTAATTGGGAGCCCTAGAAATATGTATAAGCTCAGTAATGGGACTACATAATTTCCGAGTCAGTATTTACTTTCTCAAACTATCGATCTCGAGTTCCATCGTTCCGATTTACATGGAGAAAGCTGGGTCTGGTCGTAGCTTAGCCTGTAATATTCCACTTAGGCGGGTCTACAGACAGATCCATAATAGGTTACATATTAGACCCCACCCTCATCCTTCGTAAGGCTCAGGTTTCCTTTCATTAATTTAATTAAAGGTCTCAGGATCCCCTTTTCACGGGATCTGATTCCATACGAACTCCTTTTCATTATACTCGCCTAAGAATGGAATTCGGGAGAAATGGCCTCGGCTGGATCTGGAATTCCTACAAGCTTAAATACATAGATTTCGAAGAGAGCACTAATTTTTGTGGGAAATCACGGTAAAGACAAGGTTTCGTTTGAACTTATGTCAGTTTCTAAAATTACGGCTTGTATTCAATACTGCCGTAAAATTGTATAAACATTATCTCAAAACAAAGTATTTAAATGAACAAATCTTGACATAAACCAAAAATATGACACAGGTAGCGTATTTAATTTAAATCGATTATGAATCCCGTATAAATCGGCTTCAGGTACCGTGTCCAACATCTATAACTCTGTAAGTGCAGGAATTAAGTAGCACTAGGGTCGCATTTGATTAATGATAGGCATGCCCAGCTCAAGAGGTCAACCAACCTGTGTGCACCTGTGTCAATCTTTTTTTTTTTTTATAATTAGTAAGGTTCCACCTAAATAATTTAGGTAAATGTACAAGAAGGCGCACAGTTTGACACATTCACGTTGTCAAGGGTGCAAAATACAAGCCTGTTATTTCTATCTATTATTTTTTATGAGACTTACAAAGAGTACGTATAGGAAGAGCCAGACTATGGGCGTATTATTCTTTATACAAGTCATATTTCAGTGACTGGACGGTTTCCAATTTATTCCTTTCCAGAACTTTCCCCGCTTGGAAACAAGAAAGAGAAACATCCCTATAAAATGAAGAAATTGATCAAAGGAGCAGCACTAGAGCCTTTTTATGGTTGAGGCTGTATTCGGGCCTAAATTCAATTTTTATACAGAAAACACGAGTTCCTTTGAAATGATTATACAATATTTGGGAATACAAATAGGAAATTCGGGGAGGAGGAGGAATACAAAATTTTGGGAGGCAGGCATGACCTCCTTTTTCAAATAGACACTTTTTTCGTATTTAGGACTCCATTGGATGGAATTTCGCAAAGTATATTATGTTCCAGATTGCTTACAAAATTGGGCAGTATGGAAAGTCGAATTCAGTCAATACAATTTATACAATTTGCATTGAGATAGATTATCCTATTTTTCGCTAACGAGTTACTTTATAGCGGAACTTTAGGCTCTTTCCAATCGTACAATTTATTTTCCACCGCGATGCGGTTGTTGAGTGTGCAAATCACTTTGATAGAAGTATCTGATTCGGTTTTGGTAAGCCAAAAAAAGTTGTTTTTTTTTATGGATACTCTAGCTATGAACTTTGGCGAATTTGGTAAATAATTAGATAAAATATGCCAATCAGTATATATAGCGGAAATATAGAGAATTTGCAAAATATGCAGATCAAGTTCCGGAGATTATATGTAGACGTCTGAGGAAATTGGGCAAATATTCGACTGAGTGTGTGGAGAACTGTGGAGAATAATTTTTCGTACATTTTTATACATTTTTACGCCGAATGCGAATTCACATTTTAATGTTAAAGTAGTTTTAAATTGCTATAATTCCGTAATATTTAGTTTGCTGTTGAGATCGACCTGTAAATGCTAATGCTAATGAAAAATGCTAATATCGCATAAAAATCTAGATTTGTAGCCAATAATGCGTAAATCAAAATATAAACATCTATATATTCAGGCGTATTAAGCAAATGCGCTCTTGCCAGATTATGTTAGGTTTACTGGTTTTTATTTAGCTGAATTTAAGGTTGTCTGTTTGCTAGTTGAGCGCCTTGTACAAAAATCAATATTTTTTATGCAGCATACAATGCAAGCCATAGTAATCAATAGAATGAATTGGACGCCACTCTTCATATTCTTAACTTTATTTAAGTACTTTAATTTGAGGCGATTTGAATGCGTAGTTTAAGCTAGTTGTCATGTGTGGTTCAAGTAGGATTTCCCTCCACTCTATTTGCCGACTTTAAAGAATGAGAAGTACCTACAATCTGAACATTTCATCATATTTCCATTTCTGGCTCCCATACGTCACCTGGCCTCCATTAAATGTCAGGCCCAGCCGGGGGAACTATGTATGGAGCCCCATGTCAGGGCCGGGCCTCGTGAAAAATGCATGAGTTCAACAAGACTTCCATCCGTCACTTCATGCAAAGAAAACAGGAAATTTTGGAGGAAATGGGATCAGAATCACACGGGATTCCTATGACACGTCCCAGGGAAGGCAGGCGTCAGGCCCATTACTTATGCGGGTCCACAGTCCCATTTTCGGCGAATTTCCATAAAGGGACTCGCATTGCGAATAATTCAGCGAGTGCCACCTGGGCCTTTCTTTATTTTCATCCGCAGATTTACATGAAATATTCAGGACACAATCCATTTCCCATTTGTGCTAATGCAATTACAGTACTGTTTTGTGTCTATCAGGTTCAACTTTGTATTTTTTTTCTTTGAGCCCAGACTCTCCATTATTCGTAATTTGAGCCGTACCTAATTTGTATCTCTGGTTTTGGGAGCTCATTTCACTTTCAAGGTTTCAAGTATAGTGTGTCAATGTACGGTCATTATGATTGAGAAATTCAAATTATGGAAAAGCTGTACCTTTTATTAACTTCCAAAATGTTTACTGTACATATGTAACATTGATCAAAGACGGTTCGTTTTATTTATTTTTTTATACTAAATCATTATTCTTTTAGAAAAATACTTTTTTTTAAAGCCGAACACTATTTCTGATAATAATGGATAAAATTTTCAACTATATTATAAAATAATTGACCAGTTTGTTTCCAATCCTCTGTCTTTTAAGCTTTCTTATGCTTTATGCTTGTCTATGTATTTAGCACAATGCAGTTCATAAAAATACGTTTCTCGGTTATTCGTAAGTCAAATTTTAACTCGTTTAATAGTACGCTACTAAGCCTTTGCGGATCTAGTGGTATAGCAGGCATATTGATGCGAATATTACTTGCGTTCACAAATTTGAACTTACCAAACTGACTTTTTTATATGCCAAAGTAAGCCCGGCCGAACAAGAGCATGATCCTGCCTGACGCTGTTTCTGGCTTCAGCCCTTCAATATTAATGTAGGTACATATTGTTATAAACAGGATTTCCTTTAATTATGTCCCGAAAGCATACATTTTAGCTCAACACAAATAAAGCAAACGAGGAAATGAGATGCATGGCACATCAAACCGAATGACTCAGATGGGAAAAATCATATATGGACTATGAATCATTTCTGAATCCCGTACAAACTGACTAAAAACTTTATATCTATATTAGCTCGTTCGCTATTTTTGGTTTTGGTTGAAGTTAATATTTTTGGCAGCATTAATATGAAGCTATGTAAAGATACAGTTTGAACGATTTTCCGCATGACACTTTTCTGCCCAGTCGCTTGTCTCCAACATTACGGAGCAAAAAACATAAAACTGCTACTATCTTTATGAGAATGTTAATGTAACTGTCGGACGAAGCCGCCGACGTTGTCACCAAGCCTTAGTCTTATATTCTGTGGAATTCCCATGTGTCCCATTCTCTAAGCTTTTCTCCTTTCCATTTGAATGCTTTTCAGGATCTGGGCATAATGGAGTCGCGGAAGAGTAAGGGCTCCGCCATAATTCCCTGAATAATCCGGAAAAGTACCGGAGAAAGTGAAAAATACTGAACTTCTACTACGTGTCTTCTCCAATAAAACCGCCGAACTCAATTTCATTACTGTCGATTGTCCTGGCTGGAGATATGGACTACATCCGTGACATTCGGCTCGAGAAGGAAATGTACTATGCGGGGGAGACCCTGTCCGGCCACGTCATTCTCGACACTGTCGAAAACTTCAAGTTACGTGGTAAGGCACGCAGGTTAACATTTACGACTCGTATGTAATGCGTACCAAAAAATAAAGGCTTTGGCTCAAAACAAAAAGTGGAAATGGGTAAATCCAGATGCTAGCCAAACATAATACTTCTAATAATAAAGAAACATTTAGTTAGCATTAAGATGTGCTCATTTCCATACTTTCTTTTGGGCTGCATTAAATATATAGTACATAGTATGCATGTATGTAGTACAAGCCTAGTATTTACTTTCCCTCGCCTACAAGAGAAAGTTCTCTGTGGCTGTGCTCTGGTGAAAGCCTAAGCCTACCGTGAGAACAAAGAATGCTGTTTAAATATGCTGTAGGATGCGTAGGAATCTCGCGTATTGTACATAAAATTGTGGACTGGAATGTGAAAGAATTGGAATTGTGGAAAAACTGGTAAAAATTATTTACGGATGGCGCTGAAATAGAAATTCTGTAAAGTAATTGTTTTTCCTGTAAAGTTCAATCATTGTAATGTCTGCGATTAGTGGAATCTTGTACGGCGTGGAATCCAATATTATTATAGTGGAGGGACAAATATTTTAGTTGGATTATAGTACTGGATTTAGTCCAGATTCAATTTCCACAGCCAACCTGAGTCGTTAATGTTAATACATAGGATCTAGATTGGCTCAATTCCATACTTTATTTTTGGGGTAAAATCCATGATTTTTGTGCTGAATTACATACAAGTATAAGGATTTCAAAAATACATTGGATTTAGAGTTTGGATTTGCCTACGTGATATGATCTACTAAATAATTCCACTACAGCCCAAAGAATGATGGTGCTTAATTATGGGCTGCCATTTAACTATCACCAATTAATTCGAAATCTCTCACCAATTAAATTAGATTTCCTCAATAATTACAGCAAACTACTTCCCAATCATTTGAAACTTATTGTGAGCACAATATTTTTTATTTTACAATAATTAACGGAATTAAAAGTATCTTATTTGAAATATTTGAAAACGTTGGTGAGGAAATCTGCTTTAGAGATTTCGAATTAATTGGTGATAGTTTAAATATTCCTCTTAATTACATATGTACCTAGGAAAGGCCGGCAATATTTTAATCTAATTGTGACTTTTGGGTTTAGATCCACTCAATTAAATAAGTTACAGCTTATTTTCAGTCATACTAATTTTACAGATTAGTAAATGTCCGGTATTCTCAACAGTGCTGGTACTACTTGTGCATAAAAATAGAATTTTTAGCATATACATAATTCTCAAATTGCGTGTTATAAATAAATGGATAATTATTTATTCATAAAAAGAAGTCCAAGGAACTAACAGATCAAGGTTTATTGAGCCTAGAGAATTCTAGCTAGACAAGGTTGGGCCATACGTATTTATTTTTTTTCCAACTTTTCGTTGTTTGAGGGGAAGGTCAAACTGTCAACAAACTCCAGGACAAAATGTAAATAAACTCCATTGTTGAACTCAAGGTTCATTGACCTACTCTGACTTTTTAAGCTAACGTAAGGTTCATTGACCTAGACGTAGGCTAGTGTATTATTGAAGCTCACTAGCATCAGTCGAAAATGCATTTACAGTACTTAATTTTGAGGGTGATTGAACCCTAAGCTAAATCTTATGCTATGTTCATTTTTAATAATAGAGACTTTTGGAGTATTTTAACCCACGGCAAATGTGAAATGATACGTGGTCAAATGGACTCAAGGTCATTCACTCGTATATCGCGCATTATTTTATTTTTCATCTTTTGTTTCTGTGAAAAACTGGCGCCAGACAACCTTTAGTATTTCCAAAGTCTCTATTATTAAAAAACTAGTAGCCCCAGCACCAGAAATTCTGGTGATTTATTGGTGGTTCGCAATTTTGACAGTAAGAAACGTATAGTGTCAGAGGTACCGATAAATACCAATGCGTCGGAAATTGGAATGCACTATTTAATTAGAAAATTTAAACTTAATTTGTCAATTTGACTAAGATTCGTC
>JAQFZY010003070.1:0-10328 GCA_034696285.1 Hypogastrura burkilli | reverse complement strand
GGTGAAAATTTCAGAGCGCTAGCTAAATTCCATAATATAGATACAGTGTCCGAAAGTTTCCCCATGCCCTTACACACACACGTTTCTCTCTACCCTATAACATCTCCTTAAGTACACATTGCTTTATGGTCCATTGGTAGCATTGGATGATGCAAAGAATTACCCTAACTTTAGTCTAAATAACAGGGAATAACCGTTTAGCATTTTGGAAGCAATATCCTTAGTTGGAAAATTGTCTCAACACGAACGTTATGCGTCTAGTTAGCATATAGTGAGAACAGGTTACAGCTCTGTCAATAAATGTAATGGGTATATGCTAAAATTAGAGATAACGTAGATAGGATTGGAAGCTACTAGAACTAAGAGAAAGGCGTAGTAGGTAATTGTAGCTACTTCGCCTTTTTACTAAACAGAAGAACATGATTCTAGAGGCAAAAATTCGTAGGATGTATGGCATCAACAAGGCTAACTCCAAGTATTTCTGTTTGCTCAGTTTTGATAGCTTGTACTTTCTTCAGTAATTTTTTTTTGATGAAAGCAGTGGGCTCTGGTTTCGTCCGAATTCCGTTTGTTAAAGTTGCTTTGAATACGAACTTTCAAGATCACTATGTCTGCAGAAGCGGATCGAATTTTAATTTTTTAAATAACTGGAAATGGCAGAAGAAGAAGAAACTATTTAACAACAGCGCAGGAAATCCGGGTGTCTCGAGAAATTCCTCAATCCTATATATAATTGCGCTATGTACGGCTATATATATTTGTCTGTACCTATGTATGTATGCAACGTTTAAAAGCTCGCGCCACCAGTCAATTTGCTGGGTATCTGGACATTGTGAGACGTGAGGAACTCTTGCCCTTTAGTTGTATGGCGTTACTTCTCCACCACACAACCCACAGTTTCTGTGTCTCCAGCAGGGATAAAACAATTAACGGGTTCTTACTGTTACTCGGGTAAATATTTACTATTTTGCTATTTTACACCCAAAATCCGTAGGCCGAGGGTTCAATTCTCCACTAAACATACTTTTTTGACTCATTAGGTTCATATATTTAAGTTTATTGAAGTTAGGTTAGGTTAGGTTACAACGTACCATAACTATTAATTCGTCACAACACGAAATGGAGTTGAGATTGCTGATGCAATCTCAACTCCGTTTCGTGTCGATTTTTTAAAAGTACTTTGAAAGTTAGGTTAGATTAAGCTACATTTAGTTAGGTTAGGCTGCTAGTGTTATGTGAGCCCGAGAGGAGTGTTTGGGAGCAAACTGCGTTTTTGGCCGAAATCCCACTCAGAACCTAAAGACGCGGAAGGGCCCAGCGGTCTCGGCAGCGCCGAATTGGATTTATTTGAAACAACAAGGTTCGGATTGGGCTGGCAAGGGCCCAATGTTGCCGGCAGCGCGGAATTCAAATTATTTGACACAGACACAATAGCGCTTGGATCGGGTTCGGACGGACACAACAGCACCCTAAGAGCCTAAGTCGGTTTCTCGAGTTTACGCCCAATCCTCCCGGATCTTAAGATCGGTTAACTCACTATTTAGACAAATAAAACAGAAAGTACTCTGCCAAACCAATATATACAAATGAATTTTGGGTTGAATGAAGTGAAGGTTCCCGTGACTGTGCTGACGCAAACAGCTCAAATCATATTCAGATTGATTGAAAAATACTATGGCATCATCGCATGATCAGAACAAAAGGGGTCCGGACCCCCCCCCCCCCCCCCCGAAACTCCGGACATAATAATAATACCATTTTATGATATAAAAGTGTAAATTTTGAGAGCAAAAAATACGAAATTATTGTGCGTACAGGTATTTATTTTCATTTGCAGTAAAAATTTAATACCTGTAATAGCGAAGTATCGATTTTTCAATAGGTTTAGTATAAGTTTGGCGGAAATTCTAATAAATACCGATCGATGGCGGATTTGGACCCCTCCCGAAACCTTTGCCGCGCGACGCCCCTGTAGTACATACACATATAAAAGCTGTTCTATTTCTAGTGATGTACATATATATGTAGATATAAATGTCTTGCGTCAATGCTTAACTCTTGATCTTGAAACAGGAGCAATAAAGTTTTGTTCATAACGGAGGGTTCAGAAATATGGAGTTGTCCATGCCTATGCCTGGACTGTTTGTTCCTCAGACCTCAGTACTCCCGTCGACCAACAAGTGCATTATGAGGAAAGTCGGGCCAAAACCGCAAATCAAAGAGGAAAGAGTGATGGGGATCAAAAACTGGTTAATGCTACCAAGTGCACAGAAAAGGGATGCTCACTTTACTAACGAGCCCAATTATACTTGTTCCGGAAATGGTTTAGGGACATGACCGCTAGGAGTTCTTGTTCCAGGCTGAGGAGTGTAAGTAATTAGTTGGGGCTGTAAATGAGGTTCGGATTTGTTGAATGAGAAATAGTTGAATAATACTTGCCCTCACTCATCTCGTCATCCCCGTGATCATTCGTGTGGTACTGATAGGAGTAGCTTGGGGAGATGGAGAAGCTGGACTCCGGACCACTCTCTCTTCTGCTGGCACTCTGATCCGCCGAACCTTGCGACGGGCTTCCGGAAGCGGAATCGAGTCTGACGCTTATCGCTAGGCTCAGGATCCATAGGCTCAGGACCCTGGAGTTTAGCATGATTGAAATGGAAATCCGCCGGTCCTGGGCTTACAGCTCTCTACTGAGTCAGAACAAAAGGGTATTTGTCCTGAGTAGCTGTCACAGTTGGGAAGACTAAACTAGAGTAAGAGGCCTGACTGAGTGGGCTCGGTCCATTCCCACCTTGATGATGCTAAATATACCGGTCACTTCAGAACCCGTTATGGAGCTGTTCTTCAAGCCCCTACCAAAGCCGTCAGCCTATGTAGATCCAGGCGACGCACAGCCCAATCCGCCACCTTCGTTCTCCTCAACGACTGAATTTGCATCTAATTTCCTAGGATCCTCTGATATGAGGCCCAAGAGGTCTGAGCTCAAGACCCTACACAGAGTTCCTAGGGACCAGCAGCAGCCCTTCCTCCCCGTCTCGTCATTTCCTTAATTTGTCAATTAAGTATTGACACATTTATGCTTCACGGGAATGGAGAACGGAGACGTCTACTGCATTTTGGCCTATGTATAAATTAGGAACCCAATATTTTATAAGACAGTGACACACGCGATACTTCATCTTCTCTTTAAAATCCCATCTCACTCTTCCGCCTCATTCGTTAGCTAACGAGGAGGCCTAACTGAGTCCCCCCATTCTAGTACATATGTCCATACCACTTCGCTACTATGCAGTCACTTCACACATTTACAGTTTACACAACATTAAATTCAGGATCACATTCTCCGGCTCCTTTCAACTTAAACAAAAACATAATATTCTTAACTATAGCAATATGTAGGAGTAGGGGCCGACAGGGGTATTTTCTTGCTTTCCATCCGTTGTGTGTCAAGTGACACCTCATTGGGGTATTTTGTCCAAAAATACATCGCGTAATTTTGACGAGCGCGAGGATATCAGTCTTCGGCTAAGTACGAACAGACAGGGGGCTGATTTTTTAGGTGCTCGGGCCTGGCTACGGCCAAAGGTACGTGCGTAAGGTTTCTTAATCTGCATTACTTATGGCCCGACTAGGTATATGTATAATACTAATTTGAAGCCCCCTTTCCTTGTGCTTTAACCTACAATATGGTCAAACACAACAGCCAATAAAGTCTCTGCAGGCTCCCATATACTAACGGACCGACAAAGCATTGTTACGCCGATTAATAATCCAAGTGTTACCTTATAGGAAATTCTAATAACCCGGCTAATTCCATCTACTATTTCTTAAATGATTCTATTCAATGTTGCATAAAAAGTATACGTTTTAGCATAGAAAGGGACAAACCCAGCATTCAATGAAATCAAGGCGTTAATTTCAATCCAAACCTAACCTAATCTAATCTAACCAAGGAAACCATGCTTAATATGCCTTAATATGTATATATTTTATGCTAAGATATAACTATTTTATTCGGCATTATATTCTTTTTTAAATAACAACCGGTTATAACGAGTTTCCAGTG
Organism: Hypogastrura burkilli; assembly: GCA_034696285.1. Lineage (NCBI taxonomy): Eukaryota > Metazoa > Arthropoda > Collembola > Poduromorpha > Hypogastruridae > Hypogastrura > Hypogastrura burkilli. Next base: position 6,262 of record JAQFZY010003070.1, on the reverse strand, counting down.
GAAACTTTCCACAGAGACTCCGTACTTACATTTCCAAGTAGAAAATTCCGAAGTTATACACCGTACCCAGACATAACCTAATCTAAATTAAGCGGACTAGATTTGATACCATGTAACACTTGGGAGAAAAATTCCGCCAGTGAAAACCTGGGAACCACCCTCACGGATCATATACAAACATGCAATATCAGATGGCCTGTCAGTTTCAAACAGTATAGTGGTAATTATCACACGGAATATGACTCGCTGACTATGCAAAATCAACGAGTCCGGTCTTACTTACACGGTTACACATTACATGTAGGTTTCACATATCACACCGTCATGACTCTCAGAGGACAAAAGTAAACCTATAATTAATTTAAATAAGCCAACATGTACAGCGAGAGCGAGACCTAAATCTCCCTTCAAAAAGGATAAAGTTACATTGCGTATCTGAACGGGAAGAGAGATGTGGACTTTAATAATGAACTGGTTGCCACTTGCCACGTTCAAATATTTACTAATACTGTATAATTAGGAACAGGTGCACTATTAACTATTACGCATCCATACCTGTGCTGTGCCAGCGCCAAAAGACGGATCTTTTACATATTTCGTCTTATGCACTTGTATGTATGTATGCATGTATATGTTACGAATCGTTGGCAAATAATGTATTTTGCTGAAAGAAGTTATCGACTTGAACTTGAAGATAATATGCGTAATGGCGCCCATAATATTCTAACCACCGCTTTTACTACGTATGTACATACATAGTACGTACGGGAGTATTATTTAAGACCTTTGTGTTCCCATTCGCATCCCCACCACCATACATTACATACTATGTATGTAGGTATGTACATTATGTATGTATACATGTATACAGGAAAAATGTTTTTTTCATCCTCTGACTTTGACCCAATCAGAAATTGGGTTAACTCAAACCTCTTCTGATGCAGTTGAACATAATTCATAATTACACGTGGTTTTGTCTACTCCTACCTGTCCGGGCTCTGTGGTGAACTTATTTGCCTTACGTTGTATTTATGAGGCATGGATTGGTTTTGGTAAAGGTCCTCAGGCCCAGGAGCTTTACTTTCGTATCCGCAAGCAGGATTTGGTTTAAGAACCACTTAAGATCAATAATAGATAGAGTACGGACTATGTAAAGTATACGCTAGGTCTGCTTTCTGAGTATGTGTGACAGGGTTGGTTCCTGGTTGGATCCTGGATTGAGATTGAGGTACCTATCGGGATTTAGGGATATACGATTCAGGCCAGCGGCGAACGTATGCACTTTGGTTCTCTAGGTAATCAGAACACAGGACCGAACTAATATTTTGAATGGAGCGACTTTACTATATAGGTGCGGTTACAGATCAACTATTTATCTTCAAGCCACGCAGTCTTGAAAGATTCCTTGGAGGATTCTTACTTGCCGAAATACGACGAAAATACCTGCCGAAACTAAGCTGCATATGGGTGACTCACGGGCCCTGCACAAGAAAATCTGGTGCGTAACACCACGGCGTTGGTGCGTAACGTTGGATTTCAATCTCATTTTCTAGGCATTCCCATCGTACTTTCGAGTGTGACCATGCAGATATTACGCATACCTACGCCATCTACATGTAATTTTGTTCAAAAAAGAAGACGGAGATTTTGCTTTACTCCCACCCCCCTTTCTGTTACAGACCAATTACAGATCGGTTGGACGGAGACATTAACGTACTATGAGAAAGGATTCTCTTCAATAAAAATAGAGTACAGTAAAGGTTTTACACTTGTAAATTGCTAATAAAAAAGAGAGTAAAAACAGCTTGATCCAAGTCAATGTGAACCGCTACAACTTACTATGAATATGGGCTTGGTATGAAGCTAATACTATTTACAAAGTTATGTATGCTTAAAACAGCCTTAGGAAATGTTTATGTTTAATCGCAGCTGATCATCGGCTATCGGCTACCTTCCTGTTCATGATTTCGTAATGAAGCATTTCGTGAATTAGAATACTACTAGGTTTACATGTAGGGTGGTTTTTTAAAATGGACCGGTTCGCCGTGGATTTACTTTGAGGAGTCCAAATAACCTCGTGGTAAATCAGGTTCATACAGGTTTCACGTAGCACCACTCCTTTCCCCGTGCCCAACTGGTGGGGTACCTGAAACATGTATGAGCCTGATTTAGCACGAGGTTATTTGGCCAGCTCAAATTAAATCCGACGGACTGGCCCAATTTAAAAACCCTATCTGTATAAGACAACAACCACTGTTTTGTTTTCTAATTTTCTCGAATTCCGTGTTTCATTTGCCGAATTCTCACTGATTCGTTTAAATGGTACCCCTTTCCTAAACTATAGTACTTTCTTCAATAGAAATTTTATTCAGTCAGTGCACACATTGCCTGACCTTATTTTCGCCACTGATTAAGTGTCTTTGGCTGACTACAATGCTTCTCCTTCCATTTGGAGCAGGTGGGATGGAGAAAATAAATAGCAACGTAACAAGAAGTCCTCCGAGATCCGAGACTATCATATCAAAGCAGATATTCCTAAACCTAAACTAATACTTCAAGATGCCTGGAAGTAGGATATGGGATAAGGAGCATTATTACAGATACACTGTACGCAAAATGCACATAGGCAGATTCGAATGGGGAATAGAACCGTGAGTATAAATAATGCTTTTAGCTGTGCCTGGGCCTTGTGCCTCCGTTAACCATCCTATCTTGCGAAGATCTACTTACTTCCTGCTACATCTTCTCGCATCCATTAAGATAATGTACTTACGCCCAGGTCCCTCATGGAATATCTAATGTAGTAACCTGGGACTCGGGCATGAGGTACATACCTACTCATATATACATAAGTGTGGGTACTACATATGTAGATACTAGTAGATGATTTTGTGAAATGGTGGATAATGGGAACTTGAAACTGGTGAAATTCCCGTAGTATTTTCCTTTTATGAATTGCCATTCTCCCATTTCTGCTCGGAACCCAACTGTTTGCATAGCCTCGTTTAGATCTCTCGATTTTCTTCTCCTGATTCCCATAACCATAATACCCTGGATTCGGGCTACGGGCTACGGGATTATAGTAGTAAGCCAAATAAGCCCGCGCTAATATGGAACGAAGAACTCCGTCTTCTATTTCTAGGGTGCATGTGCCACCGTCATAAGGAGCTACACTAAAACAAACGCACTCATGGCCCATGTTCCCTAGAAATAATTAAAAGACGTTGATATTCGTTCCGCGTTAGCGCGGACTTGTATGGCTAGTCAAAGGAAAATTTTGAATCGTTAAAAAAACATTAGACTAATAATATGTCAAACCAACCAGTATAATCCTAACATGTAAATGTTGGTATTAGCGTACTCTGCCTGCAAGCTCTAGCTTGCGAAGCAGAGTAAGCGAATGCGATCGGGCATGCCTGTCCGTCTGTTCGTCCGTCTGTCTGTGACCATTTTTGTTTACATGGGAGAGAGCAACTTTTTTTTTCCTTTTTTGGTTGCTATGCATCCCTTACCTCGCACTGTTGCCAAGACGCCGTATACTACATTCAAATCGACTTCTACATTGATTCCTGATTCCTACATCAAATGTAATTTCCAACATGGACGGGAGTAACTTTTACTTTCATTCTTTTTTGTTTCAAAGTAGAGTTACCTGCGAGAGTAACTACTATGTACATACTCTTACCGTAGCCCAACGTGAATTAGGGGAGATAGAAGGCTCAGTACAGAGCCACTGCCTTCTCCTCTCTTTCACGTTGGGCTACGCTCTTACCCACGTATGGTTACGCACGGATCCGATGATTCGGATAAATTTCGGACCGGATAGCGTTCGGATCGAATTCGAGGATTAGCCCATCCGAACTACAAATTTCGGATGCGTATACACGACTCATCCGATCCGATAATGTTTTTCGGATACGGATAATCTATCTATCCGATCTGATCCTTTCGGATAGAATCACATTAATCCGAAATCCGAACGGATATCTGGTCGGATAATGGTTAGAGACAAAAGAGCAATGCCTTCTCATTCATTTCGTAATAGGAAGGGTTGAAGGGAACAGTAACCATTTACCTTCGTCTATCTGTCCATTTCCGTCATAAAACGGAGTTTGGGTTCACTTCAAATTGCTTAAATTATGCTTACTCTGGATCTGGTCTCCAGTAGGCAGAATAGAGAAAACAGTATTAACTGATAGAAACCGAATTAACGTTTAACGATAAACTATATGGCTATATGTAACTATATGTAATAATTGGCTGAGTAGAAGAGGGAAAGCAGATCTGAAGTTTGGAAACTGTGTGGCGAGTGGAGCATGAAAGCAGAGACGAAGTTTAGAAGCTTTGTGGCCAGTGGCCAGTATGTAATAATTAGCTGAGTGGAGCATCGTGTGGAAGCATAGATTGCTTCAGCTAGCCGTTGTCTATAAGCTGTCCTTTTGACGCCAGGTTATAGTGAGGATGAGGATTGTGTTTGACTAGTTTCCACTCACTCCTCACATCTAAAACGCTAAATCAATTTTATCAGTTCCACAAAGGTTCCACACCTCTAAGTATTTTAGATCAGAACAATAGAACATAGTTCAAACATCAAAAACCGTTACGCGAAGAGAAAGTTGTTTAAGTCCAAACAAAGCCTTCTTGATTACGCTTCCAGCGTTGCTGCTATAACAACACACCGGGTGGGTCCAGTAGCGAAATCCGTAATGCTAATTTTGGATCGATCGTAAGAGACTTTTTGTTGACAAAAATACGTACTTCTTGGATATTGCAATTCGACCAGCAACAGGACTTAAAATAAGTCATATTCAAATTTTCGCTGCTACTAAAAGCATGCAGCACGGCAATAAGTGAGTGGGTCATACACAACGGCCCGGTCTGGAATCTGTGTATCTAATAATTTACAATGCATACCTATGTATAATCTCTTTGAGGCAATTTGACCTCCAAGGACATAGTCTTCCGGGACGAAGTGCAATTCACAAATACCAATATTGCTTTTTTTTCAAATATCCGCTGAGATATTCAATCTAGATTTGTTTCGTAATAGTATCCGTAGAAAAAAGATGTACAATGTTCACCTGTGTGTATCAGTTAAATTATCACACCGTTTGACGCAGCACCGTCTAACCATTCGCTGAGACCACTGCCAATACTACTCGAGTACCGTAAATGCTCTTAACCTCAGTTACATATACTACAAACTGATCAGCACTATTAGGAGCTTGGAGTAGTAACAGCTGAAGGGTACAGATCACGTCAACGCCAACACGCCAAGTGAAACTGAGGTTACGAGATTTAGTATGAAACCATATGCCTTATGAATGATCTCAATAGGTAAACGATCTCCCGTCTATTCTGCATTACTTGTACATGAATCAATTCCTGTTTAAAGCAGAGTTCATTCACTTTGACCCATGCACTGAGTAATTTTATATAGAGAAGCTTTTTCTTGTACTGGAGTTCATTAACCTTTTACATTGTAGATAGTACTATGTATTGTATTCAGTACTGATCTGTGGTTGCTAGATGGCGTTTAGGCCGCACTTTTGTCAACAAAAAGTATCTTACGATCTATCCAAAAGTAGCATTACGGATTTCGCTACTGGATCCACGCTATCTTGGCCGCAGCCCCCTAACAAGCAAACGGCACGTCGTCAAGCCACCCTGCAACACACCTAGACGGTTAACAGGACAGTGCCGCCGTTAATATAGCAACCAAAGAAGCTTTGGAAAATTGAATTCTGTTTGGAATGCTGCAATTTAAAGAGCCAAATATTTACTTCCGCTTTTCATTACTAGCATTTTCATATGAATATCTTTATTGTGTTCTTTATTGTATCTTTACTTCTTCTTGTTTCCTGATCACTGATCACCTGCTCATTGTCTATGAGCGTAATAATGAGCAATATATACACGCTTCGTCTTTTGTAAATTTAGAGACCTATGAGTAATGTTGCTTCTCAATAGTAGCATTCTTCTATGAAATATGCTCTGTGTTGTTGTTGGTTTTAATAGGATTCGGTTTGATAATTAGATTAAAAACATGCTTTGATCGCACATAAAGCCTTCATTTGAAAACTGGTTAAACGCTTGTTTGGCTAGTCATATATATAATTGCGCTAGGTCCGACTATATATATATATATTTATTTATCCTATATATAATAGCGCTAGGTCCGGCTATATATATATATATATATATTTATTTATTTGTCTCTAAGTTTGCAAACATTTCTGTCAACAGTTGGCAATGCCCGGAA
>JAQFZY010003069.1:0-10329 GCA_034696285.1 Hypogastrura burkilli | reverse complement strand
TGCATGTTATAGCATTGCGGTTTGAAGCCACTGTTACATGTCCAGGAAGTGGCTTATCTCCTTCAAAGAAGCATTTGATTCTGTCCATAAGATCCGACCTATGTCATAGTCATAGGACGACCTAATAAGTCTCCTGCTACATCTTCAATGACTCTACAATTCCCATTTATTTTGCAATCTCCTTTTTGCCTACGATGATTCACGAGCATAATTCGTTAAGACTTCCTTGACTTCCCCTCTGTGCTAAATAAATATTGCACTATGTCCCCAGTTTAGTCTGCCCAGTTCTGAACTCTTAAAATGAAGGTCTGGGTCCGGACACTGTTTCTGATTTGGTTTACATGTTGCCTCCTAAATTACCCGGCAGAGGCATACAGAGATAGGCGTCAGGCTTCAGCAGGCTATGGGTCAGGGTCAGGGTCAGGTGCATCGGATTTTGATGTTGACGCCGAGCCAGAGGTATCAATTGATACATACAGGTTACTACTATACATTCAACGGGAATATCTACATATATTAGATTCTGCTGCTATTTCTGTAACAGGCTGATGCTGCCACAACTGAGCCGCCAGAGCCGGAAATACCAGATTTGCAAGCAGTATTTGGAATACCGACTTTGGACGAAGTGAGGGGGCTTCTTAACGGTTCTGGAAATGGCACCCTGGACAAAGGCGAGACTGGGCCCGGAAGAACCGATTTCTCTGTGGATGAGGTAAGGCTTCGAAGATCCACAAACTGATTTGATGTGTAGTAATAATCGATGAGGGTCATTTCCTACGAATATATTCAAATTCTGATAATTTTCTGATCAAATATAATGATATCGATTCCAATTTCGAAACCTCTTCTATCCAATTCAGCGATATCAATTCCAATTCCGATACCTATCCTATCGAATACAAAATACAGCGTTACCGATTCCATTTCCGATACCACTCTTATACAATATATCGATGTCTGTTCCAATTCCGATACCTATTTCCCATCAAATCAAAGGATTCGGTTTCAATTCCGATACGTCTCCTATCAAATACAGCGATATCGATTCCAATACCTTTACCAACATTAAGTGTCTATTAATTTGAATTAGATTCCGATTCTAATGGTCACCCCACGATTCTGAGACTTTTCCTACGAAAAATACAAAATCTGGATTCCGATAGCGATAGTTCTATCAATAATTTAAATTTCCCGAAATTTCCAGTTCCCATCGTACGAAGCCACAGGTAGCCGACAAGACGTCTCTGTCCTATCCGAAGTCCGCCCTCCTGACATTGATGGGTCACTTGATGCCAAGGGCGGGCCCGGATCCGGACTCGACTACTATGACTATGGGGACTCACGGCCAGCCGGCAAAAGCGCCCTTGACCTTGACCAAGGACCCGTGTCCCGGGAGTTCATTTACAGCTGGGACCAGATGGGCCTCCTCATGTTCATTCTCCTCTGCCTCATCCTCCTCACCACCCTCATCTTCTGCTCCTGCATTCTCCGGCACATGTATGACTGGGCCATCTTTCGGGTCCTGCCCACCGGGATCAAGGTCAAAGACCAAGCGACCTCCAGCAGTTCTACTCTGGAACGGAAGGGCTCGACCATTGTCAAATACACTGTCGGAGAGGGCGGGGGAGAAGAAGCGGCAATGGTCCAGCTCCTCAGCGTCTCAAATCTGGACAACAAGTCCGGCGGTATTCATGAATATAGCATTGGGCCCGTGACCCAGAAGCAGGAGGTCCATAGAACCACTGCCCAGGTCGAAATCCTGTCTGAGGCCCCTCCAAAGTACCCAACTGTGGCCGTGACGGTACCGGTCCCGGTCCGGCCCGATTCGGGCTCAGAGCTAAAGAAGGAATGGCTCTCTGACATTTTCAAAAGTATGGAGAACGAGTCAGAGCCCGAGCAAGCGGAGCCTAACAGTTTCAATCAATTGGAGCGACTCAGTGAGCGGAAAAGGCAGGCGAATTCAACTATTGAGCCCAGCCGGCCCATCCCGACCATCATTGTTGGTACGCATTCCCAAAGCCTTGAAGACATGCTACGGCCTAAGCCGCCAGCCAATGAGGCCCAAACCCAAGGCTTGACCTTTCTAGAAAAATATGGAGTTACCAGCAGCAGGTCAACTACTCTGACCAAGAAGACGGTGGTCCAGACCACTGAAACCCTTGTGGCTGGGACCCAGAATGGACAAGGGTCAATTTCAAGGAGTAAGGAGACGCTTGGGGATGACGAGCGCATGGAAGAGTACTTGGAGGACTACCAATATGCAAGCTATCCCGTCTAGCGTGTAGCTGTAACTATTCCATGACCTATGACCTTAATCAGTAATTCTAATGTTAGCTCCCACTATTGTTGTAATGATTTATACTGATGAAATTGTAGCATAAAATAAAGTAATTGTACAAGTGGCATTTAGCGAGGCTTATAGTCTGTAGGCTACCTGTACCTACCGTACCTATAGGACTAGCATTAAGTCCATATAAAGCAATTATTGTTTTTTGCTCATTTCCAAATCGATAAGCGGTTATCAGCATACGTACTTAGATACGGAAACCATTCAGGAAATTGACACACCGCCGCGCCGGCTAGCACCTCAGTTTCTACTCTAACGTATTCAATTAACTCAACACTGATCTTGAGCCTGTTATCGGAAAGCCTTGATTTGATAACTGTTAACACCTAAGCATATTTCGGGCTACTTTGTGCACAATGAGTCAATCCATGAATCACTGGCTACGTTGCAGATTGCAAATGAGTTTAACTTTTGTCAGCACTGAGTCCTTAATATTCAATAAACAAAAATTAAAGATATAGTACAGTAACTAGTACAGTTAGGAGGGGTTAAAGGCATTTAGTTTGAAAAGGAAAACGGAGAGCTATTATAATACTCATATTTTTTTTTCAATAATAATTTGGTTGTCATGACGCAGGCCGATGATACGAACGTAATCGTGCTGGTCCTGCTCTGCATATTCGTTCCTCCCGTGGCCGTGTACCTGGAAAAAGGGAAGTTTTTCCCATTTGTGCTAATCAATATTCTGCTCTGGTGCCTGGTTGGGGTTCCCGGGATAGTTAATGCGTTCATGGTCTGCTTCATTTGTAAGATTTGGTAAGTGCCCGTAATTAATTTTTTATTGGATTCTAAAGTAATTTACAAAGAAAAAGATATTGATTTTATCATAATAGTGTTAGCAAGTTCATATAAGCTAGAAGTAAATAGCTGTGAAACTAAGAGATTGCAGAATAATTTGTTTTTGTAGATCAAATCCGAACCGGACCTAAGTTAATTTTTTTTTAAATAGTAACTTTGCTTAATATGGCTGAATCTAGTAGATGCAATTATTTTGGTACCATTTATGCCGAAATCAATTTTTTTTTAGGTGGCAAAGAAATATTTGGGTGAAATTTTCTTATATGTAAATTATGTGTATTTTAATTCTGCCTCAACAGCTGCAAGAAGAAGGAGGAGTCAACTGGAGTCGTGCATGACGCATGAGCGAGGAGCAAAAATGGCCGCCAGCTTTTCACGAAACTCAATATAATTAACTATTATTTAAACATGAAATACTGTAACGCAAGTGGATTTACAATTGCGTTCAAATTAACTAGTCGAGCTCATATATATACGTATACGCAGGATAATTGCATCTCGCATCTTGTATTGCACAATAATTGGGGAATTTGTGAATAATAATCTCGCCCATGGAATCTCTGTGCAGTACAGATGCCGATCCACTAGTAGTTACCATTACCAATATGACGAAATTATTCGTATTTAAATAATTGTAGTAAATAATTATGGGCCTGGTATCCACAGATCGGTCCATAAGCAATTTAACAAGTGCCATACAAATGCATCGACAGACAATAGTCAAGCACGCTCAAGGTATGGGGAACAAAAACAAGTAAATCTTGGTTTAGAGGCTGGGTATTTCCGACTATAATAAAGGATCCCAGGTAGGTAATGGTAAGTTTTGCAGTTAGAAGATCCGTAGATACGCGTGTTTCACTTGTTTTCATTTATATGTACACAGGTGAGTAGGAATCGCACTTTCAATCGCAAGGAGACCCGATTAACCTTGGGTTCGTTATAAGCTATTGTACTCTGATCCCATTTTCATAAAAAGTCCGTGTTTTCCAGAAACTGTGCACCTATGCAGTATGTAGTTTGTACTAATGACGCTATGGCTTAGTATATGACCCAACTTTTTCTTTGCATTCAATTCAGTTACATTTTCAAAAGGTAATTGTCTCCCACGATATTCAGTTTAGAGGAAGCTAAATAGTACTAATCAAGCACAGTTGCAGTTTGCAGTTCCTATTACTTATAGCCTTCCTTAACCATGCCCAAGTCAAGAGCTAGTAGAATAGTTTTTGAACTATTCTTAATTTCATTTTCGGTAATTTTAACACTAGTCATCCCCGTCCTCCTCATCCTATTCCTTCCAATCTACGCCTTTCGGCTCTGGGTCAAAGTCCTTGCCAAGTGCTTTAGGCCGGACCTCGGGAAACTCCTAACAACAGAGAGCTCCATGTACGCCACTGATGACCTCTATCGGAAACCAACGGCCACCATCATCCATAACAGTGTCGTTGACGGGGACCTGGAAATGGAAGGACTAACCAGACGTATCGAAGAGACGCTATGCAATGCCCGGGGCCCGAAACCCAGCCGTGACCTCTGCTACCCCGAACTCAAGCAGTATATTACGACCTGGCTCGGATTCAGCTTTTGGGCCAATGACCCCGCCTTTGATATCCGTAACCACGTACAGACTCACAGTGGCGGGAGCTCTGAGTTCCACGAGGAGGACCTAAGTGATTTTTGTACTAAATGGTTGTCAGAGCCGTTTCTAAAGGGCCGAAGCCCTTGGACCTTCCTTCTCATACCCAACTTTGTGCCCAAAGGTACCGGGACGGGATCAACCAAAAAGTGTGTCGTGCTCTTCCGGTATCACCACGCACTGGCAGACGGCTTCTCCGCGGTCAAGGCATTGGACCGCGTCGTGGACCGACCAGTCTTTACAATGCCCAAGAAATCGGGTCAATCCGGATCCAGCCCAAGCCCTTGTCGCTTCTTACTGGAATTAATAGTAAGTCCGTATCGGATCCTTAAGATGGGCTGGGAGGCAGCGGATCGGAACGATTGGCGGCTCAAGGAAACGTCGAAGGAAGTGGAAGGAGCCTTCGTGCCCAGCGTCCCAATGGCTCTGCTCAAAGAGATCCAGAACCACTATGGGCTCTCTTCACTGTCCGTCGTCATTTTCGCGGCCTATGCTGGGGCCTTAAGGCGGGCAATGCTGGAACAAGGATGTGGCGTACCGGACAACGTGCACTGCCTTACGCCGGTCCCCATTCCGGGACATCCGGATGACCGGCTTAGGAATCATGCGTGAGTTGGCCCTTTGACACGCAAGGCCAGGACTTTATTTTTACGTATTTCGAACATTTCTAGGTGCGTCATCTTCGTGAGGCTCCCTGTGGGCATCCTGGACCCTGAGAAAAGACTCAAAGCGATCGACGGAATTTTTAAGAAACTGAAGGAAGATGTTCTGACCCCGATCCTCCTTTTTCATGGGAAAGCGCTTGTGGGTGGTCTCTTCCATTGGATGCTGAAGCCCATCTTGGCAAAGACACTCTCAGTCTCAACAGTGCTTGCTACATCATTCCCGGGCTGGAGGGGTCCGATTCACTATATGGGCCTCAAATGTATTGACATGGGCTTCGTCACGGGGTCCCTTGTAACTAGCATCGGTGGGGTCAAATAATAATATAAAGTATACGCGAAAATATTCATTTAGAGGGTTTTGAATGTCCTCAATATCTTGTTCTTGACACAGGGATTGGAATGACGACGCTTAGCTACGATGGGAACATAAAGTAATCCTTAAATCAGCCATATGGAACCTCACATTCAGCAGCCCTAAACATAATTCTAATTGGGTGTTTTAAATATTTAGATTCTGGATTGGTTTTGACAAAGCCTTGCTCTCCAAGATGCCGAATCCGGACATGAAGCACATTGCCAGCGGGATTACGGAAGAGCTGGAAGTGCTGAGAAGGGGTCAAGTGGTTTAGTACGGATTTCCCTGTCATTACTATTGTGGCAATTTGTAAATTAAGAGTAGCACTAATAATTTTTATACATTGTAGCCTGTTTATAGAATTGTAAAAGGTTGGAAGAGTGCTGGGACGTAACGCGTTATCACTGATTTGTAACTCGTACATTTAATTGATTTGCATATGCGCATAGTAGTAGTTGCATGATTAAGGATCACGATCATTTCGAATGATGGATACAATTTACAGATTTACAAAATTATTTCTACCCCACGTATACATTTATCTTTTCCATATCCCGGAATCCAATCCACCACTATAGTTCTCCGGCCCTTCAAACCAGTTTCCCAATTACGACATATACGTACATGCTGTAGTTTAGCGTCTAGCCGACTTTTAAGTGCATGCTGAATAGTTAGCCTTTGTATTGATCCAGATCGGGCTTACTTTTGTATTTGTCAGTAATTTTTGAGCAACATAAAATACAAGCAGAATTGAAACAGTTTGCCTGTGTCGTCCACCTTAATTCAGGCTCTACAACGAGGTGGTATATCCTAAAATATGTAAATCGGAACAATGGTAATAATTATTCGTCCCAGAATAACGTACCTATAGATTTTACCGTAAAATTCAGAATCCACGTCGCTAATTCAGTTGTATTCGTGTTAGGTTTCGTAAATACAGTAGATTAACAGTGTAACATACCAGTATAAGGATAAGTTATACTTGGTTTCAGCTATGTACAAAATTCTAATTAGTTTGCTGAATTGTGTAGTATTTCTTACAAAAAGTTTCATCTGCGTATCATTAGAAATACATATAAGTGAATAAGCTCTCGCTGTTAAGGTCTCCTTTCAGAATTCATAATTTGAAATACTAGAGCACGTATTTCGAAAATTGCCAAATCCGTGTTTTGTACTTACAGACGTTAGCTGCCGAATGTAGTAGCACTCGTAGTAGGCATCCGTCATCCGTCCTCAAGGCTTCATGCTCACAGCCTGGACGATGTGCATCGACTAGCCGCCCGTTCATCTTCCTCTAAGAAGTTATATATTTTGGAAGAGATCGACTAGGATCCTTAAGCCTGAAATATCCGGGTAAAATATGGACAGAAATTAGACTAAATATTAATACTGCACAAAAATATAAATGTAGTCAAAAACAAGTGCTCTGACGTGCTCTTGCTTGTCGCCCTACGTGCAACACGAAATCACGAATCACTATACCGTGAAACGAATCACAATTTTCGCTAATGTATTTAAATTTCGCGCCAATTAAACCAATTCTTTAAAAATTTTGAAAAATTGTTTAGTTGTATTTTAGTGTATCCGAAACTAACTTAAGTTGACTTTGGGCGACCCTTACCGGTCACCCCGGGGTCGTAGGGTCATCGGTAGGCAGGAAAACTGGTTTATCAACTCTCAACTGTATTCATGCTCCCTAGGCCCGTACGATCATTTTGATATGTCACATGCAATATTTTGGTTGGGTAGACCCGGGATGACCTCTTTGCGATCACCACATGACCCCCAAAAGTCTATATCAAAAACTCGTTCCTAGCGTATGGCCCTGCATAGCCTGGGGCATCCGGATCCGAGGCTAACTCAAATTGACCCCGGGCGACCCTTGCGGGTCACCGTTAGGCGGGAAAACTGGTTAATCAACTGTATTCATGCTGTCTAGGCTGTGCGATCATTTTGATATGTCACATGACTTATGGTGTGGTCGGGATGACCCTCCGTAGTCACCGGTGGGTACGGAGGGTTCGAATCCTGGGTCATACCATAAGGTAACACTCAGTACGCGATTCTTGTCAATTTGATATGTCACATGCCCATCGTCGAGTCAGATTGACCTCGGAGTTGGTTTGCGCAAAGGAGACAGCACCCAATATATGGCGAAATGCCCCCCGTTAAAACAAAATCCGGAAAAATATGTTGTAGAACTTTTTATGCTAAGCAATGTTTAAATGAATCCCAAAGCGCGCCATTAGTCACGTTGCAGTATTTCAATTACATTACTAGCGAAGACCGGACATATGATCGATTTCAGTGATCGATTTTTTTTATCGAAGAACACTATGACCGAACTGCACCTTCATCGAAAACAATTTTACCGAAAACCCAGAATTTATTTACAAATGTAAATGAATTAATAAAGGAAGGAATGCAAAACGCAAGGTTCATATTCCTTATTTTTCGTACTCGTAACAGTATTGAACTTAGGACTGGAATCCATGTTGAATTTATTATGAGGAACTGTTATTTCTTACAACCTTTGTGTCAAACGATTAGTATGAAACTGAATGGCTGAAGACCCAGAAAGGCTCGTTCCATTTACTTTATATTATCTGCGTACATTACTTAATTTTCGTTACGCTATTATAGCTTTAAAGAAGCTGCTACAATAGCATGCAAAAGTCGAATTAGGATTCGACCAAATGTCCTTTTCATAAAATAATGTTTCGGTCAAGTGTGTGTTCGATCATTTTTCCTTCGATAAACGGAAATCGATCCTTCTTCCGCACCCGTTATTAACTAGACCAAGGGCCGTGTTACTCGGCGGTTACGGCTTCATACATTCATTCATACTTCATTCGGCGGTTGGCCAGCACGGTCCCGGCTGACCCGCCACCAAGTACAATAATTCAATGCTCGAATAGATGTGGTCTGATGCTTCATTCCTAAGTTACAGAATTTCTGGAAAATGTGTATACTTGGGAGCCTGATTGGAAAGTATTACCAACAATGAAATCACATTGCTGCAATATTTGCGGTCCTGAACCCGCCAGAAACTGTTTTGCTCCAGAGTGGCAGCGTTAGGGCCAATGGGCCATCGGATACTAAACTATTGGGTCATCGGAGCAAATATATCCATATATGTACATATACATATAGAAAAAAAACCTCACTATATAATTCGTTTTTTATTTATTGATACCTTTTGGTCCCAAGCTGCTGAAAACAGGTTTTTTGCTCAGGCTCGAGGAGCAAAGAAAGAGGCCTCCGTGAAGATAAACACGCATCGGCCTCTTATTTGCTCATAATCGTTGTTGTTTTCTTAGCGTTCTACCCCCAGTACGCGTGTTCCACTGGTTTCAATTTAAATATACACAGGTAGCTAGCAATTGCACTCTCAATCACAAGGAGGTCCGATTAACCTTGGGCTCGGTATATACCTTGTTATCGTGCTATGATCCAATTTTCGTGAAAAGTCCGTACTTTCCAGAAAATGCATACCTATGTATGTACTAATGACGCTAAAGTATACGGCATAAACGCTATATGCACTCGTAATGTGGTATTATTCTTTGTGAAGTATGCAGTTCAGTTCCAATTTTCAAAGGAAGCGTATCACACAGCATTCCGTGTTTAGAGACGTTGGTATTGGTATTAATCAAGCACAGCTGTAGTTCCTCCTACTTATTTCCTTCCTTAAATATGCTCAAGTCAACGGCTAGTAGAATATTTCTAGAACTATTCTTAATTTCATTTTCCGTAATTTTAATACTACTCACCCCCGTCCTGCTTATCCTATTCCTTCCAATCTACGCCTTTCGGCTCTGCGTCAAAGTCCTTGCCAAGTGCGTTAGGCCGGACCTCGGGAACCTCCTCACAACAGAGAGCTCCATGTTCGCCACTGATGACCTCTATCGGAAACCAACGGCCACCATCCTCTCGAACAATGTCGTTGACGGGGACCTGGAAATTGACGGACTACGCAAGCGAATCGAGGACAAGATGTGCAATGCCCGGGACCCGACACCCAGCCGTGACCTCTGCTACCCCGAACTCAAGCAGTATATTACGACCTGGCTCGGATTCAGCTTTTGGGCCAATGACCCCGCCTTTGATATCCGTAACCACGTACGGACTCACAGTGGAGGGAGTTCTGAGTTCCACGAGGAGGACCTAAGTGACTTTTGTACTAAATGGTTGTCAGAGCCGTTTCCAAAGGGCCGAAGTCCTTGGACCTTCCTTCTCATACCAAACTTTGTAGCCAAAGGTACCGGGACGGGATCAACCAAAAAGTGTGTCGTGCTCCTCCGCTTCCACCACGCGCTGGCTGACGGCTACTCCATGTTCAAGGCATTGGACCGCATCTTGGACCGACCAGTCTTTACAATGCCCAAGAAAGCAGGTCAATCCGGATCCAGCCCAAGCCCTGGGCGCTTCTTACTGGAATTAACAGTGAGTCCGTATCGGATCCTTAAGATGGGCTGGGAGGCAGCGGATCGGAACGATTGGCAGCTCAAGGAAACGTCGAAGGAAGTGG
>JAQFZY010003068.1:0-10330 GCA_034696285.1 Hypogastrura burkilli | reverse complement strand
AAAAATTCGGCCAAAGTAAGTTTGGTTGAAGTAGTTAATTTTTCGGCCAATTTTGGATTTATCTTTGGTAGTCCTAAATGATAGCCTATTTTAAATACGTGTACGTTGTACTTGTACTAGATTTCATAAGCTCAATTAATCCGCATTATAGGCATTGTTATCTCTTTCGTGATTCGCGGTAGAAGCAGCAGGCCTAACACAATGGATCAAGATCCTAAAGTAGAACCCCGTTAAAGTGGAAATAAACCGTTGAAACGCGCATAGCCAAAGAGCCGAGTCTTAGAATGCGTGACGGCAGAGAGGAATTATGACATTCACCTTTGACCCGTCCCTTCAAGTACAGATCCATTAAGAATCATGCTGAAAACTGTCTCCGAAGCCATAATCAGTTCAGGTTTTTTTTATTTACGCTTTGAGGCGGTTAGCGGGTTATAACGGCGTTACAGACAGACAGACAGACAGACAAAAGTAAATCGTAAAATATCTCCGCCCTTTAATAATGACGGGTTAAAACGGGTTCAGCGCCCGATGTGCGTACAATAGTTAAGTTCGTAACCTTGAATTTCGGGACTGAGGTATGGATGATAGACTTTGTTCCATCTGTAATTCGTAAATATGGACAATTAGTGACAAACCCTGAACTTCAATAGATATTTCAAAGATAGGCTACAAAGGTTTTTCTAAAGGAAATGTTGCCAAGAAAACTTTTCCCATGTTTAATTCGTGGTTCCTTTTCTGTAGTTCTTAAATGCTTGCCAATTAATTCACATAATAGGCATTGTTATACCTTCGTGATTCACGGTATAAACATGGGCCCAACACAACGGACCAATCCTAAATTTAATACCATTTAAAATTAAAATAAACCGTTGTCCATGGGAATAGCCAAAGAGCCGAGCATTACAATATGAGATGGTAGAGGCGTTGACCTTTGACCCGTCGCCTTTAAGCACAGCGCCATTAAGAATAATGGTGAAAATTGTTTCTGAAGCCATAATCGACTCAGGGGTTTGTTATTAGCGCTTTTTTGACCCGTCCCTTCAAGTACAGATCCATTAAGAATCATGCTGAAAACTGTCTCCGAAGCCATAATCAGTTCAGGTTTTTTTTATTTACGCTTTGAGGCGGTTAGCGGGTTATAACGGCGTTACAGACAGACAGACAGACAGACAAAAGTAAATCGTAAAATATCTCCGCCCTTTAATAATGACGGGTTAAAACGGGTTCAGCGCCCGATGTGCGTACAATAGTTAAGTTCGTAACCTTGAATTTCGGGACTGAGGTATGGATGATAGACTTTGTTCCATCTGTAATTCGTAAATATGGACAATTAGTGACAAACCCTGAACTTCAATAGATATTTCAAAGATAGGCTACAAAGGTTTTTCTAAAGGAAATGTTGCCAAGAAAACTTTTCCCATGTTTAATTCGTGGTTCCTTTTCTGTAGTTCTTAAATGCTTGCCAATTAATTCACATAATAGGCATTGTTATACCTTCGTGATTCACGGTATAAACATGGGCCCAACACAACGGACCAATCCTAAATTTAATACCATTTAAAATTAAAATAAACCGTTGTCCATGGGAATAGCCAAAGAGCCGAGCATTACAATATGAGATGGTAGAGGCGTTGACCTTTGACCCGTCGCCTTTAAGCACAGCGCCATTAAGAATAATGGTGAAAATTGTTTCTGAAGCCATAATCGACTCAGGGGTTTGTTATTAGCGCTTTAAGGCGGTTAGCCGGTTATAACGGCGTAACAGACAGACAGACAGACAAAAGTAAATCGTAAAATATCTCCGCCCTTTAATAATGATTCATGCTATCAGAATCTACCAATCAGACACTGCAATTACAAACAACAGGCTTTTCTCAGCTAAGGCTGTTCAGTTGAATTTTCGAGCTCAGATTCAGATTCGGAACGGCCGGCTCTGGAATCGAGCAGTTTCCAGCATGAGGCCCGATTCAGCTCGAGTAACAATAGGCCTAATAATTCTTGCCCTCGCCGAATCCTTGACACTGAACACGTCCGGCTTCGAGGGCTGTATTTTTCATATGCTGGACGGGAACTTCCTCAATAAAACGAGCCCGTCCAGTACAGTGGATCTAATCCAGGACCTTCTTGTTTCGAAACAGGGTGCAGAGCTCTGGACCGTTTCAAAGCTCACATTGAGCCCATTTAGCGCTCCCAATCCCAATAATGGACTTCTAAAGGACTCGGGATACTTTGGAGAACTCTGCGCCGTTAACATATTTCTGCAGCCTGATCATCTGGGTCGGTTCAGTTCTCGGCTTGACCTTCGCTTGATCTTTGGTTTCCGGGCCTTTGAGCCCCGGAATACTTTCTTCCTAATTTTTCCCTCTAAACGGATTCTAAACGTTCTCTTTCGATTCCCGCCCAACCTCTTCTCCAACCTCTACAACACTAACATTTACGTCCTATACTTGAGCCTTGATCGGCGGAAAGTTGAGTCGGCGGAGTTCCTCTGCACCGGCTGCCAACGGCCCATCTATCCCTTGACCCCGACCAGAAGCCTGGCTGACCTCCGGGCCGAGTCCTCCACTCTCCGTGAGCGCCATCTCTGGCGAAGAATTGCTGTAATAACTCGGCATACTACTACGGCCTTCCCGCTTACCTTCCACTTATTCACTCATCTCTATCCCGTGGAACGGACTCGGAACCCCGTCAGAGTCGGCCACGTTCCCTCTCACATCCTAGTCGAAAACGTTGGGGCGAAGCTCAATCTGAGCGTCTACTATACGGGCTCGAATTACTGCCAAGGGCGCCCCTACTACTGTCCCATGAGGGAGCCCTCGGCCGGCGTCGTGACGCTGGACATGGGCACTTGGTACACTCTGAAGGTCGTGCCCCTTCTACAGGTCCTCCACGAGGCCGGAAGATACAGGCTTTTCTACTGCACGAGTGACCCGAGGCGGGAGTCATTTAGCCTCTTCTTCTGGGCCATGCCCTTTGACCTGCCCAGCTGGGCCCTTGCCTTTCTTTCTGTAGCTAGCCTGGCAGCTGTCTCCAAGGGAGACTGGGTCGGAGCCGTTGGCGGCCTACTGCTCCGACAGACCTTGTCTTGGCTGGACAGGCCGAAAGTCCTGATTCTGGCCCTTTTGGCGGCCATTGTGCTCACTTCTGCCTACGAGAGCCTCTTCACGAGTCGGTTGACAGTCCCGCCGCCTTGGAGCGTATATGGGAACCTAGGTGAGCTCCTGGGCCGGGGCTACAGGGTCTTCTATCCCAATTCCGCCGAACGGGTCCTTACGACCGAACTCTTTCGGAGAGAAAAGTTGTGGGACCACCTGAATGCCAGCACTTTTGTGCCCGGAAGAGACGAGTTTGGTCCGCCTAGGCCAGGGAGCTATCCTGATCTCTTCCCGAAGAATGCGGATAGGCTGGCGGGCTGGCTAGTCCTGGAAGGAGGGCGAAGGCTGGTCTCAGGGGTAGCTGAGGACTATGCCGGGGTCAAATGTCATTCCTTGAAGGAAGTAGAGGGCCGGGTTCCGATAACGTACACCTTTGCGGGTCAGACCCGCTCAGAGCTGGCCGTTGTCACGGAGACGCTCCGTGAGGCTGGAATCCTGGACATGATCTACAAGTACACTGAGTTTCGAATGAAGCTTACGATTAGGACATATGACGTGGCTGGAGCCGGAGACGAGGTCGTCGCCTTTAAGATAGCTGACTGGCCAATCATGGCCATTTTCATCATTTCCGCCGCACTATTACTGATTGCAGTTGTAAGTTTCTGGGCAGAATTACTGGCCGCCTTCCTCTTCAGAAGGCAGAAATAGTGGGAGCCAATGGAATCCTTTTGGCGTGCCTTGGAGCCTTACCCTCTCACACATAAACATGTCGGTCCGATCCGCTGTCGCAAGAACCCTCTGGTCCCGAAATAAATTATGATTTCCGATGGAAGGGACAGACGGCCATATAAAAGAGCCCCGCTCTTTAATAAGTCATGCGTGGGCGGCTACTAATCTTCGTATGGACTCCGTCCACGTACGTCTCCAGGCATAATAATTAATCTCCAATCAATAGATGAGTCCCCCTGGCCTTCTTAGTCAATAATTAATTATGCTTTCAGGACTAGCCTATCCCGTATTTTAATTACAAATATCGGTCTCACATGCACAGTCAAATGCAGTATATCGGTCTGACTGGTTCCAACGTTCAACGCTTAAGATTTCCCAACACTTTGGAGGTTGGAGGACACGCTGGTTCCACGTTCCAGAATGAAGTCGTGCCCAGTGTTGTTTCTTGTCACTTCATTGGGACTAATCATTGTTCTCGGTATCTACCAAGCAGAATCCCTGACCTTGTTCGACACGGCGGACTTCGCTAATTGTTCCTTTCATTTAGTGGACGGTAACTTCCTGCCAGAACTGGACGTACCAATCATTGAGGAACTTCTGGTCTCCAGTCAAGGTGGACACCTTTGGACAGTTTCCAAGGTCGGATATAGTCAGCTCAACCGTACCAATACGTCCCGGCCCCTCATTAAAGGTTCCGAATATTTTCACGAACTCTGCGCCTTGAACATATTCCTCCAGCCTGCTCAGCTGGACGGCTTCTATTCTGACCTCGACCTCCGGTTCATCTTCGGCCTCCGGGCCTTTGACCCCACCAACTCCTTCATTCTCCTTTTCCAGCGTCCGCCCAAGGCCAACTCTCCCTTCCTCTTCAATGAGCTCTCGTACTTGTACACGGGGATTCACGTTCTGTATCTGAGCCCTGATTGGAGAACGGTGGAGGCGGCCGACGTTATTTGCGGGACCTCCCCGGACTTTGTCTACCCGTCTTGGATCCAGTCGACGAGCCTGATGGAAATGAGGCGGGACTCCGAACTCTGTCCACAGCTTGAACCTTCTCCTATAATAGCTGTCATAAGTCCCTTTTCCGGCACCAGGTTCCTGCGCATCATCGTCGGAATGTACCGGGGTCTGTACCCGATAGAACGAGTGCGGGACCCGGCCCTGGTTGGAAGGGCCCCGTCTCACATCATACTCGAAAATGTTGCGGCGAAGCTGAACCTGAGCCTTGAGTATATTGGACGACGAGCCTGCCGGGGCCCTGGCCTTGTCTACTGTCAGACCTGGGACCCGGTTGGAGGGATTGTGACCGGCGACTTCGTCATCTGGAAAAAAGTTGTGATGGTCCCCTTTGGTCAGCAACTCCATGGCTCTAGTCCGTTTAGGCTCTACTACTGCACGAGGGCGGCGAGGAAAGAGTCCTTCAGTCTCTTGTTCTGGGTCCTGCCCTTTGACCCCGCGACCTGGGCCATTCTGTCCGCATTCGTGACTGGACTGGCCCTTGTGTCCAGGGGAGACTGGCTCGGAGCCGTTGGCGGGATCTTACTCCGCCAGTCCTTCCCTTCCCTGGATAGGCAGAAGGTCCTGATCCTGGCCCTCTTCGCCGCCATTGTGATCACGTGTGCTTACGAGAGCCTCTTCACGAGCCAGCTCACGGTCCCGCTCCCTTGGATCCTGCACAGGACCTTGAAGGACCTCCTGGACTCGGGCTACAAGGTTCTTTATCTTGTGTCAGTAGAACGGCTCATTACGAATGAGCTCTTCAGGAAGGAAAAGTTGCGGGAGCGGCGGAGGACGGGCCTCTACGACCCCAAGAAGCATGGGGAAACAATGGAAACACGCCTCTTTGCAAGGGGAGCCGACAGATTGTGCGGATGGCTGAATTCGGACGGAGGAAGGATCCTGAACAGGATTGCAGGGGTGGAGTACCCAGGGGTCAAGTGTCAGGCCGTGAAGGAAGTGGAGAGCTTGATTCCAAGGACGTATACGTTTGTCGGCCAATGGCGGCCCAAGTTGGAGGCTACCGTGGAGCGGCTTCGTGAGGCCGGAATAATGGAAATGGTCTACGACTACGTCGAATTTCGGAGAATGCTTACGCGCGGGGGATACAGAGAGCTAGGAGAGAGGCCCGAAGCCTTCAAGATGTCAGACTGGCCCATTCTGTCCATCTTCCTCATTTCCGGCTCACTCCTCCTCATTTTAGGAGCAATTTTCTGGACAGAATGGCGCCTTCCTCCACCTGCCCTCTCTTGGCTACGAATAGGCTGGCTCAACAGGGATGCAGACTCTTTTTCAGGGCCCAAAGTTGCAGTTCCGAAAGTGCCAAGTGCTCAAATGGGACCTCTGCCCATCGCTCAATGTATAAGAGTCGGGCATATGGCTTTTCGGGCCCACGACGTCTTCGGGCACTTGGATCCGGGCACATGTCCTGTTCCAGCATTGAAAGGGTTTACCAACTGAAAGTGAACGCTGATATATGACAAGACAGCCATTCCTTGGTTGTGACCTATGACGACTTACCCGAGTTACCCGGTCCGATCAAGAAAACGTAGCTGGCCAAGTATCGCTGGGCGCCTATGTTCGGATATATGGCACTCTTAGGGGGCTACAAGAAGGTGGCTGTTACTTAATTGTAGGAGCATAAGAATAATAAAAATTTAATACCAAGCCTATCTTACTTCTGCTGTCACAGATCACAGTCTAAGAAATATACGTTTGAAATAAGGAGCTTCTACTCTACTACAGGCTACAGAGCTAGTAATACTTGAACATAAGGAATACTACGCTGTCACAAGCTAGGAACTGATCAAGTCAGTAAAAATATTCTATCGGTGGAATTTGGGGTCAAATCTCTGAGGGCCAGGTTCTTGATGAGTTGACCTTGCTAGTTATCAGGGTCATCGGTCGTGTTGCCGTCCCCTTCAAGGAGAATCCTTTGGTCCGGCCCATGCTTGTTCTTGTGCCGACCCCCGCCCTTCTTCTTGATCCTTCGATTCGTGACCCCGTCCGGCTCGTCCATCATCTTGATGATCTGAGTCTGGTCGGAGGCGTCGAGCGGGGCCACGGAAATGTCCCTCGCGGCACGGAACTTCCCACAGTTGTTGAGATGCTCGTTCTCGAACCGGAAGAAGTCCCACATTGTAAAGATTGGAGGTCCTCAAACTGGCTCATCCGGTTCGAAGGACCGTGTAATGACTGGGGGTAGATCCGGACCAGGATCTGGGTAAAACTGGGTCTAGGACGAGAGGGGTCAGGTCAGAACTAGGATGAGTGGTATGGCTTTAAAGGTTGAAACCAAGACATAATAACCCTTAACCATATTGTCAGGGTAACTCCTACTGAGTTCCTGACGGTGAGTTCCGGGCGAAACGAAGCACAAACACAGTCGCTAAGTCTTTTGGGTGGAGAAAGGGGCTCGTTTATTCACTTGAAAGCACTTGGGAATACAGAGAAGAACTGACTTCAAAGGTGCCGACCGGCGGCTGTTTAAGTACTAAACCTAACTAGATTCCCGGAACAGCCGGTACTAAAATAGACATGTCCGCGGAAGTGTGCACACCGCAGAATCCTAGGAATCGGGAAAAATGCTAGGAAATGTCCAGTTTGAACCAGTTAGAAGCAGTTCAAACCGGACAATTAGGAGAAACCAAACTGGGTTTTACCGGAACACATGACCGTGGTTTCCGGTCACTCTTCCAAGGAAAGCTAACTGCGTTCACGGAAGTGATGACTAGCATACCGGAAGTGCGCACAACCGCGGAATCCTAGGAATTGGGTAGAATGCTAGGAAATGTCCGGTTTGAACCAGTTAGAGGCGGTTCAAATCGGATAATTCGGAGAAGCCGAGTTATTTCCAACCGGAGCACGTGACCAGGACTTCCGGCCGCGCTTCCCAGGAAAGCCAACTGCGTACGTGGGAATGGCGTTCCGGTAATACCTGGAACTATCGAATATTCCTGTCGACATGATCAGGGCCATGATTGCCACTTTTGAGGCACGTGTCAAAGTCGGGACTAGGTCGCCGACAATATAACTCTTATAGTATATGAGTATCTACAACTGTAAACTGTGTCTCATATTCTAAAAAGCAATTTTCATTCATTGCTCATTGATCATGTAATATAGGGGTACAGCAGAAGTAAAGTATGTAAAGTGAGGAACGCCAATCCCCTGTAATTTATTTATAATTAAGCCTAAATGATTGATGTGTATTACGATATGATATATACCGGAAGTCCGAGTTAATCAACTTTAGGAATCCAGCTTATGTAACAGGCACTGAATTATTAACAAGTACCAGTCTAATTATCAAATGAAATCAGTTATTTTTGGAGAAAAGGTTTCCTTGTTGCTAGCTAGTTTGGGAATTGGAGTAGAATCAAACGCGGTTTAGTAACTTTATTTGGAACAGTTAAGGTTTTCTTGATTTTACTTTATATACATAGTAAAGAATCAAGGGAAAGATTAAAATGATTTCTAGAACCACAGCGGGAATCATCTCATCATTCTTCGGCTCTGTTGAGAAGTTCAAAGTACTCAGAATTCAGTTTTTGGACAAGCCTACCAATCACTTTCGTTGCATGCGGGCTTCAGCAGTTTGGTACACTACATCATCGGCTTCATCTGTTGTTAACGTGATGGTATTCCTTACACTCCTTCTAGCCATCATGTTTGATGAAATGGAGATGCCTTTCAAGATTGTTGGAGGTGCCTGTGCTTCGTTAGCGCTTTTCTGCATTGTGTCTCAGATCTATTTGCTTAATTATTCAAAGCAAGTAGTGGCCATGCTCAACGACTGTCTAGAACTTACAAAGGGAACAGGTGAATACTGACGCGTAGCCCAGCCAGGATCGACCCAGAGGCGCTGAGTATGTGAATATAATTACACTTAAGACTTACGCTTAGTTCCAACTCTGAACTATTTTAATTCTCACTTAGGTATTTTCAACATAAATATTTGAGGACTGCGTTGTATCCAAATATAAGCAGAGCTGAGAAGGTCATGAAATTGGATTCCATGAGCTTCCCTGCCAATCTAGAATTGAGGTCCAAGCCAATGTCGGTTTTGGTATTAGCCATGTATGATTTTGGTACGTGTGCTGAACTATTTGATCTCATATTCATAGTAACATTAGTAGATAAAGTACCACTCCTAGGGATTTAATTTTGGATTTCACTATTAATGATTCGCCACGCCTTTTTCCTAATTATACTAAATGTATTTTTAAAATGTCAAAAATGCTCTTCTCTGTAGAAAAAAGACGCAGAGTATGCCAGAGCGAACTACGTAAACGTAATATGTAATCTTTATTTCTGTATATATGTATTTTATAGTCTATGTCTATCTATGTATGTTTAGAGCTGACCAGGCATACAATCATGTGGTATGTAAGGGGTAGCCGAAGCCAGAAACGTAGCCTGGCCTCCAGAAAGGGACGGGATCGAAGAAATCGTCTGGATCCTCAACAATATACTTGGGCGCGGAGTAAACTGCCTCCTGGTTCCAACTATTCTGCTCTTTATTCACTACGCAGACAGTCTAACCCCGGCTTTTAGTCGGCTCCGGTCCAATAACTTTTCTAACAACGTTGGAGCGGCGAGTATCATGGCACTGGCAGCTATTCATGGGTCCATCGCTCCGATGTCCGTTTCAAACATTGCTCTACTGGAGATGCACGCACTTGCAGCGTGGTCGCGACATCTCTGGTAGCTTTTTACGGTTCTGAATCCGTGGGATTCCAGCCGAAAACCGAAAACCGACTCTCCTCCCAAACAGTTCTCAAGAGAACCTTACGTAACTGATTCAGCTACTATAGAGTAGTGGCTAGGCTACACATCACTTTTCACTCAAAATGAGTGGGCTATGGATTCAATTCCCCCTGGGCTGTAGCTAAATGTTGGTTAAATCTAACCTAAGTTTCAATGTATTTTTAAAATATCGACACTAAATGGAATTGAGACTGCGTCATGAATGTGGTACCTACCTAGATTTTGCATTACCCAAATACCTATATTTTGAAATAACTAAATACCTAGATTTTGAAATAACTAAATACCTAGATTTTGAAATAACTAAATACCTAGATTTTGAAATAACTAAACACCTATATTTTGAAATATTTCCCCTAGATTTTCGAAAAATACTTTGAAAGTTAGATTATGTAAACCAAAATTTAGTTAGTGTTCTGTTATGAGCCCAAGAGCGTTTGCGAGCAAAGTGGGTACTGTTAAATCAACAAACTGGCACACTTTAAAGTACAAGATTTAAGTATTAATGACTAAATGATGAATGATTATGATTACTATGTTTATTACCGCGTTAACATAGTAAAGCAGTATATGCATTTGGTTTATCTGTCTGTCCGTCCGTCCGTCTGTCCGTCCGTGGACATCGAAACTGCTTCCTTTATTACCGATAAACTGTATATAATTAGAACAAATCTGCTCCGCTTCGACGCGATCGTTCTACCCGCACCTTATAAATTGAGTTAACATGCAACGAAACTTCT
>JAQFZY010003067.1:0-10330 GCA_034696285.1 Hypogastrura burkilli | reverse complement strand
GCTCCAATTTGCACGTCATCGCCTTTTGCATTTAGTATTTCAGGAGGACGTTTGCCATGTAATCTTATCACTTATTATCAGGCTCTGCGCTCTGGTCCCTATTGTCAAGAGCCTTTGGGCCCAATATCTATAGTTGAACAATGGGGAAAGAGGGTGTTATTGTGCCTTGGTTTACCTTTGGCCGCTTCCTCCCCGATACCCCGCGTGCCAGTTTTTGAGTCATCATCCTCAAATCACCCTTGTTCTACTTAAATTAGGTAAGTAATCATATCGGTATCCACTCCTATCTTGGTCCGTAGTCCCAATGTTTGAATCACTCGTTTTAGCTTAAGCGGTGATTCTGAGTCTGAGCCCATTAGCACTGCCTCCGATACCTACTTTTGTTATCTTCCTCCTTATCTTCGGATTTTGATTTTCCTATTTCCTCCTCAATCGGCTTGGGTGCTGTAATGTGTAGTATGACTATCAATCCATATTTTCGTCCGGTCTCGCTTCCTATCCACCCTATTCAGTTCATTCAGAAATAGAGCGCTTTAGTCGTAAATCTATAGAGGTTCAGTCTGGATACCCTGTTCGTAATTCGGAACTTTTGAGCGCATTTGCGAGAATTGGAAACTCAAAGCACGGGAAATGGCTTTAGCGGACCACGCAACTTTGTATACAAAGATAATCAAAATCGTGAGTCAAGAAAAGTTCATTAGATATAAGAAGTCGTAAATATATTAAGTTTGTTGTTGGATAGGAATCAGTAGGCTATAATTCAAGCGTGGCCAATTAAATATATTATATTTAATAGTGAAGTACAAGGTGAAAGTCAAGCCTTGGAAGCAGAACGTCGTAGTACCTAACTAAGTTTAAACATTTTTTTTACTTTAAACTTTAAACATTTTCCATTTCTAGCCGACACATTAATTAATTTCGGCACACTTGGACTCTTTTATATTAATACGTTAAAGTGGAATCAAGCCTGGTCACCAAAAAGTGTTTGTAGAAGCATCGACTTTATCCGAATTGTTAACCCCGTTAACCTTGCTAACAGTGGCCGTGCTGCTGGCTGCAGTTAGAATGATCCGCTCCTTTTATGATATGAAGCGAGCAAAATTGTGAGAAAATTGAGCTTCAGGACTAGTTTTTGAGAATGTTAAGTAAAATTTTAATTAAATAAATGAGTCTATTTATTAGGAAAAGTAATTACTTGCATCAGTATCGGAGCATTGAGTGCCCTCCTACCCAATTCCAGCAATATTAAGTCATTCTGCGTAAGCCAACGCCTTGATAACAGTGGAAACGTTGTAACAGTTAGTAAGCATTCCTAACTTTCGCCTTTAATCAACATGAGACAAAACAAATATTGATAAGGCCGGACCCGAATCCGTTCCGCCCGTATATTATTATATTTAATTTCTGGCTTATTGTTACTTTATATAATATTCAAATAAATGTTACCGGCAATGAGCATAATATGTATTGTAGTCAACGTTAAAAACAAAATACATAGAAATAATTTATATTTTAAATAGCGGTTTCCTTTCATCTATGTAGTAGTACATTACGTACTACATAGATATAAGTAGGTAGTACCTACCTAAATCAAAATACTCAATAGTACTATTATAGTTCCAAAAACGCTACTTTTAGGTAATTACTGTACCTGGACGCTATTGTTAGATCGCGCCCAGGCCCAGTTTTCCTTCAGTAAAACCGTAAAACTAATGCTTTTTCCCCGCACAACAGATAATCAACATTGTTGTCCTCGTCCTGTACCGAAATGGAGACGAAGGATACTTCATGGGAGCAACTTACAATAAGAACCACGATGCCGAAGGCCTAACGTCTGGCGTCTTCATTGGATTTCTTATTTACAACATCGTCGGCCTGATTTCGATTCCCATTAATCGAGCTTCGCTCAACTCTACAGTAACGGTACGTATAGCATTAGTCAGTCAGGTTTGGATTGCACAACGTTGCCTGGAAACATCATAGTCCGGATTGAATTTCACATAATCTGCTTCACTTCAATTGCATATGTGCAACATCAAAATCGAAGCATTTGCTATTGCTACACTAAAAGAACAATTGTCTCAAACTCAACCAAACCTTTGCATGCAGTAATGGCATAAGAGTAACGGCTCTTTTCAATAGTGAAAGCTGAAAGCAGTTACATTTACTATTCAATAAGCATTCTTATGTCGCAATTTTCCCATATGTAACTGTAGTGAATCCAATTTTCAGGAAACAATGATGAACCTGATCGGCACCCTTCTCTGGCTGATCGTTGGCGGAGTCACAATGCAGTTCTGGATGAGGTTCATTCCGGGGAACCATTTCACAAATTCGAATCCAATGGCTGCCGGACTAGCCATGGGGGCCCTGGCCGTGGTCAATGCGGCTGTCTACTTAGTCGAGACGTTCCTTTCTTACAAGAGCTACACAAAGTATATTAATTACCAACAATAAGTCCTGTCTTGAATGCTACACCAACTTTCCAACTCTCCTGTTCATTAGTGTAACCACCACATTTAGTACAATTATATATACAACTTATTCACAGTTTACCAAAATAAATCCACCCTGCTTCCAGTTTTTTTTAATTAACTCTTTATGGATGCTACAAATCAGTTCCCTTTTTCTTTTTATAAGTGTACTATAGACTATTGAATATACATACATATTGTACAGTATAATTTACAATAAGTAAGTAAGGTAATTCCACCGGGGTCCGCTGTGCACGGCTAAGCGTTAGATAATTATCCAAGCGAATTGCTTAATATTAGGATTAGTTAGGATTCCCTGTGCTAGTTAGTATAGACCGTAATATTCATTGTGGTTTTCGTGTTTATTAAAGGATCCTACATAATGAGTTGAATGGACCTCAACTTCCAAACCGCACAATTCTTGTATGGCTTCAGTGTAAATTAGTTACAGTGTAAATTACAGTGTCCGTAATTTATGTGCTAAAAAAATCTATCAATTATCACGTTTTTAAAGGGCGTTACTTATTTCATTAGTCATGAATGATGGATGACTTGATTCAATTGAGTAAATTAATATGAAACTGGAGAGAATCCTTCAATCTAATTTTCTAGCTTAAATAACGAGGTACGCGTAATTCAGTTTTCTTCTGCATTCCTCAAATTCCCGTGCCAGACTTCCCTTCTGCAACCCGTGCCAGAATAAAATTTCCTGGAACTTTAAAGCTGGGCTTGGCTTGGCTTCCAAGGTTGGAACAGGACGGAATAAGATGACCGACTACGACACCATCAAGGTCGTCAAAGTAGTCACACTCGTGAGTCAACTACTATTGCAAATTAATCGGAAGTCGATTCTGGTGCACATTCCAACTTTTATTACTTAATAATCGTCGCATAGTTGCTGAACCTTGTTGTGCTGGCCCTCTACCGCTACGGAGATGACGGCTACTTCCTTGGAACAACTTTCAACAGTAGTCAGGATGGGGAGAGCCTGGGCTCTGCAGTTTACATTGGTTTCCTGATCTACAACATCGTGTCCCTTATTGATATGTCAATTGACCGGTCCGGGTTTTCCAATGTCACTGTTCGTAACTCGTAACTCATATTACTATATACTGCACGCTATTAAATTATGTAGTATTTGCTTTAAACAGTTGGAAACTGTATATAAATAGTCCGAAACTCTGATAAAGTTGGAGTGCTGGGACAATTACACTGATAAATCCATATTGTTTGATTCAGGACATTTTGATGCAATTGATTGGGACTGTGCTCTGGCTGACGAGCGCAGGGGTTACAATGGATTTCTGGCTAAATTTCGTACCCCGGCCGCATCTTCATCTCCATACATCAGTTATGGGAATGTCAGACCCAAGTGCTTCCGGAATAGCTCTGGGCACGGTGTCCCTGATTAATGGAGTAATATATCTTATCGGAACAATCCTGTCTTACCGGAGCTATATTAAGTATATCGTTTATCGGCCGTCATAAACGGATCCCGTAATCCAGGTTAACTTCATAATTTCCAGAGAAATTAATAAAATAATAGCATTATATACGCTTGATATCCGGTGGACCGTGGATCGGTAAATCGTTGACTTGTATTCTTAGCTTTATACCTGTATTTTAATTAATCATGATCATCGCACACTAGGTGTTGAACACATTACACCTGAATATGAAGACAAAGACAGTGTCAGTCGCTATAATAATAACAACAGTTACATGTTAAAGCAAATATTTAATTTTAAGAAAGTATAAAACAATGATATAAATCAGGTTTTTGTCAAAATAACTATGTAATAATTACATTGGGTTGTGGCACGTTACAATGGAACGAGGAATTTACTAATGCAAATCCTCTGCAGTTCTACCGTGAGCGTACATTTCGCATTTGTGATTATTGGTTATGAATTATTATTTACTTCGAATGAATGATGTAATTGTTTTGTATGAAGAATATCATTTCGCCCGGAGGAGCATTAATGCTTACTTTCGTTTAATTAGGAGGTATACTTTGAATCATGAGCTCCAACTATCTCCACGTCGGCTTGGACTTCGTAAATAATAGCGGGATCCAGTTCGGTCTCACCAATTTTAACACAAAATATACACTGAAGCCCTCAAATTACTAGACCTAATTTAAAATAGAAACAATGAAAATTGGAACAGTGGACATCATAGATAGATAAAGCGCATTTAGCAGGAACTTATAGTAATTCTAGGAGATCTAAGTGAAGTTAAATAGAAAAATTGAAGTGTGTAATGATTCTAAAGGGTGTAAAAATTAGTGAGACATTTCGTTCTGGTTCTGACTTCTGAGTTTGGACTCGTCCTTTTCCTCTGCACTCCGAACCCTGAATGATCCGTGTCTCAGTGTAGTGTCATTCTGTTCAGTCATCAGTTGTTTATATACTGATTAGCTGATATTGTAGAGTGCTAAGTTGTAGACGGACATCGCTGCCAGCTTTAATTTGACTCGGTAAGTTAATTCTGACGTTTGTTTGAAGTATATGTACATAAACTAAACCTAAAACATAAAACTAAAGAAATTCCAATCAGACCACGTTTCAGTTTAACCTGTGACATGCGTACGCGTTTTTAACTTTTTAGCAACCGCAACCACTATAGCATACGAATGGCATAGATTATTTACTATAAGAAATCAGAGATGTTGGTTAACGTGGTTACTATAGTCGCTAAGGAACTAGAATACACTTTGCACTTGTGGAATATTTACTATGCACAAATAGAAATTGTTTTTAAAAAATAACTAAGTAGTAAGGTATTTTATATCTTGGGCTTGAGATCTTTTTTATTCAGTCTTCAACTCATACGTTTTTTTTTTATCAAAGATGTAAAATTTACAATTTACGAGACTGAACACTGATGACTGAGCTGAAAACTGTGAAACCATAATTCTTTGTTGTAGCCCTTTACTCTTTACCTTTAAGAAAACAAGGCTTAACCTTGAGCGCACATTTGACATTTAACTTGATAATGCCATGCCCATTGTAATACAATAAAGTTTTTATTCCTGAAGTCCGAAGAAATGGAAGTCAACATAAATTGCGTTGATCGGACAATAGCATGTCTACTCCTACCCATTTACTTTTGTGTTGTTGACGTATGACCATGTTACATGTTCTTTGTTTATATTCTCTTTATCCATAGTGCCATCCCCTGTATTGCTTAATGATTTCCGTACTCCCAAGACTCCGTCAAAGTCTTTGCCGACGCAATTATTCGTCTACATCTGCGGCTTATTTTCTCTCTCCACAGACGAGTCGTCGGACGCAATTCAACTCCTGGAAGGCACTCTCTCGCGTAGAATCGACGAAAATTGTAAGGAGGGAACAAGCAAGGCATAACCGAAAATCATCCCTTGCGTATTTTTCAAGCCAAGCGGGTAGCATCCTGAGAGAAATTGATATGTCGGAACAAGTCAACCAAGATGAGGTGAAGTCATTCAGCCGACTGCCAACTACTGTCGTCCCAACGCACTATGAGTTGACTTTGAAGCCTGATTTAAATGCGTTTACCTTTGAAGGGTCTCAACATGTTAAACTTGAAGTAAGCTTTAATTATTATGGTTATGGTGCATGTTAACAAATCAACTAACATCCGCATATTCAATACTATTTATACTAATATGCGTTAACATTTTAGATACGAGAATTGGCGAAGGAGATTACTATGAATGCTGCGAAACTGGAAGTTACTGAAGCCACTTGGCTGGATCAAGCAAGTGGAAAGTCGCAAAGACCAACTTCCATCGTTGTTGACGAAAAAGAGGAAATTTTACGGCTTACTTTCGACCCTGCCATTCCTGCAAGCAAAGGCACCTTATCAATGAGCTTTAGTGGATTCCTGAACGACCAAATGAAGGGATTCTACAGGTCCAAGTACAAGGCTCCTAATGGTGAGGAGAGGTACAATGCCGTGACTCAATTTGAATCTACTGATGCTCGTCAGTGCTTTCCGTGTTGGGACGAGCCTGCAATCAAAGCTACATTCGACGTCACTTTAGTTACACCGAAAGATAGAGTAGCTCTCTCAAATATGGTAAGACATTTTACACATTTACATTTACAGACACTTTAAGACGGGTTCGAATCTGAATCTGAAGCCTGATTGCCAGCTACGGTTTTAATATATATTTGGGGGTTTTGTTTTCTAGGAACTAATCTCTTTTCTTCGCACCCTGTAATCATGCGCTTCAAATATTGTAAATGCCACCTAACTCTTTTGAAATCAAATCAAAGTTTTTATCTTACTTGCTCTGCCAACAAGTAGGAGAGTGTTTTTGCAGGATCTTTGTCACGAATACCCCAAGATGCCAAGATCCATGTTTATATCCAGCCTGTTGATGAATTATTTTTTATTTCTTGGCTAATTTTGATCTTTCAATTATCTGTAGCCTATAAAATCTACGTCGGAGTACAAGCCGGATGCTAGTCTTCATGTTCTTCAATATGAGACTACTCCAATAATGTCAACATGTAAGTAGTTAATTTTACAATTAAAATGAGTGTTGAAACATTCGAGCTTTTGGATAACTGGTTACCAAGATACTGCGTATTTAATTCCGTTAGACCTATTGGCTTTTATTGTGGGAGAGTTTGACTACATCGAGGCAACTTCTGCGGACGGAGTTCTTTGCCGAGTTTATACACCTGTTGGCAAAACAGAGCAAGGAAAGTTTGCTTTAGATATTACAGTTAAGGTGCTTCCATACTACAAGGACTACTTTGGAATCGCATATCCGTTGCCTAAATTGGATTTGATTGCGATTGCGGATTTCAGCTCTGGTGAGTTATATTATTCAAATATATTTAAGCAACTTATGTGATACATCATACAGGTATCAATTTACACAGTCGTTGAGTCATCTTTAAACATTTTCGGTTGCTAATGTATATGTATAACTCTTCCTAATACGCTAATACTTAATTGAAACAGGCGCAATGGAGAATTGGGGACTTATTACTTATCGAGAGACAGCTTTGCTAGTTGATGAAAAGGACACGTCCGCCGTGAATAAGCAATGGGTATACGCAAATACATTTTTTAAACTAGAATAATTCTAAAACTTGTAATAAATGAACTAAAATATTGCATCCGCAGGTTGCGTTGGTTGTTGGACATGAAATCGGTGTGTAATTTGTGTATTATAATTTTTAATATTTCACATGTATATTCAAACAAGTAATTTTTTTTTATTCGATAGCTCATCAGTGGTTTGGAAATTTGGTTACAATGGAATGGTGGACCCATTTATGGCTTAATGAGGGATATGCCTCGTTCGTAGAGTTCATGTGTGTTGAGCACTTGCTTCCGGAATATGATATTTGGACCCAGTTCGTTACAGACTCACACATTAGAGCTCTGGAGCTAGACTGCTTGAAGAATAGTCATCCTATTGAGGTTCCGGTAAATCATCCTGCGGAAATCCAGGAAATTTTCGATGATATTTCATATTCAAAAGGAGCCTCTATTATTCGGATGCTTCACCACTTCATTGGAGACGCTGACTTCAAGAAGGGAATGAACCTTTACTTGACTCGCCATCAGTACAAGAAGTGTGTATAGATTTAATAGCTGAAAGTATATAAATCTCAGAGTGGTTTTCATTTTGTAATCGTTGATAATTTCAGCACTTTTACTGAAGATCTATGGAGTGCTCTTTCGGAAGCGAGTTCAAAGCCGGTGGGGGCAGTCATGAGCTCTTGGACTAAGCAGATGGGCTATCCGTTGATTAAAGTTCATAGCATAAAACAAGAAGGGAACAGCCAGGTTCTTAGTTTGACCCAGGAGAAATTTTGGGCGGATTCCGAAATGCAGAATGATAAGTCAAGCAAAGACTACCAATGGATGGTCCCGTTAACCTTCAGCACAAGCTCTAATCCAACGAAAACGGCTCACGAAACTCTGATGGAGGAAAAGAGTGCCGTTGTCAAACTGCCCGGTGTCGGAGCTGATGAATGGGTTAAGGTATGTAGTGTGTAATGTAGCTTTTCTCTAAGGTATATTACATCTTACAGTTGACAAGACCGTGTGAAGCCATTCGTTTTATCATTAGGTAAATGCTGGAACGGTTGGCTTTTATCGCGTTCAATATCCGTCGGAGATTCTGGCACGATTCGTACCAGCCATTGTGTCCAAGACTATGCCTCCCTTAGATCGTCTTGGGTTGGTGGATGATGTTTTTGCGCTGGTTCAAGCAGGGCAGGCTTCAACAACTGACGTAAGTTTATTTTTGTTTCACATGGACTAAATATACAAATTAAAAATGGAATAATACTTTCAAATATATTACGTGTTTGTTTATTTTGAAATAGGTCCTGACCTTGTTACCAGCCTTCGTCAATGAGGACAACTATACTGTTTGGGCCAGCATTAGTAGTATACTGGGAAAGCTGAACCTTCTAATGGCGTACTCAAATTCTCATGACGAGTTTAAAACGTATGGACGGAGCATTTTTGCTTCCATTGGAAAACAAGTTGGATGGGACGCTCAACCGGATGAAAGTATGAAATTCCATGACCTTTTCAGTAACTCAATAGTTCCTCAGTGTTCCTGTTCTGTACAATTTTTTTTTGCTCTTGGACTATAGGTCATTTACAGGCGATGCTTAGGTCATTGGTTCTTAACCGCTTGACGAGCTTCGACGATGAATCGACAAAGAAGGAAGCAGTTCGCCGATTTGAGCAACATGTCTCGGGTGAGAAGATGCTTCCAGCTGATTTGCGTTCTGCTGTATACAAAGCAGCCATATCCGGTGGGGATGAAACGGTTTTTCAGACTATGATGAAGGTAACAGTAATTATGGATAACACGATTTATGATATGTAAATGCAGGTCATTTATACGTAGTGATATTCTTGTATTTCCCTGTTTAGTTATACCGTGATTCAGATAATCAGGAAGAGAAAGACCGAATTTCGCGTGCACTTGGTGCAAGTAAAAACCCGGATATTTTGAAAAAGGTCCTCGACTTCTCCATTTCAGAGGAAGTTCGGAACCAAGACACCGTCTTCGTCATCATCGCTGTTGGGTTCAGCAAACAAGGACGGGATCTGGCGTGGGATTTCTTCAAAGACAATTGGAAACTATTTTCTGACCGCTACCCGGTAAGTTTTTGCTTTTGCCATTTTACTCGAATTAAGCGGTCCTAGCGCTCATGAATACTTTCGTTTCATCTTTTTTTATCTGTATAGACGGGATCTCACGTAGGTAGGATTCTGAAATACGTCACCGAGAACTTTGTTACAGAGGAGAAGGCTGTGGATGTAGAGATGTTTTTCCGTGATCATTCATTCCCGGGAACTGAACGAACAGTTCAACAGTCTATTGAGAGCATTCGTTTAAATGAGGCTTGGCTGAAACGAGACCTTGGGCACATTCAAAAGTACTTGGCTAACCACCCAACCGAATCAAACTGATCAGTAGAACTTGCATATTTTCCTATGTATGTCAAATCTACTGGTTCATAGAAATATTGTGAATTGTAAAAGGAAAGGATAAAATCCTAATTAAACCCCGGTTTCTATATGAGAACTTATCCAGTAGCTTCGGTGTTTAGTTAATTTCTGTAACCATAATTGTCACACCAGAGCCAGAGATCTGCCAGCCATTATGTGGACGTAAGAACATTATTTATATACACTAGAAATGGAAACGTTTACTGTGACCGTTTCCAAGTGAGCCTTCAAGAGAGGACTTTGTTACCTACAGAGGATGTCCCGAGTTATTTTGAACACTTTTGACCAACTAGTTTGCTGCCGAAGGTGAGGTCCATGAA
This sequence comes from Hypogastrura burkilli, assembly GCA_034696285.1. Classification (NCBI taxonomy): domain Eukaryota; kingdom Metazoa; phylum Arthropoda; class Collembola; order Poduromorpha; family Hypogastruridae; genus Hypogastrura; species Hypogastrura burkilli. Next base: position 54 of record JAQFZY010003067.1, on the reverse strand, counting down.
TCCTGGGTCTAGTTTCTTCTTGAAGACAAAACATTAGTGTACACGTTCGTACTC
>JAQFZY010003066.1:0-10331 GCA_034696285.1 Hypogastrura burkilli | reverse complement strand
AAAATATGATCCATGGCAGGTGCTCCTAGAAACGCAAATTCAATAGAAGCTTCTCCTAAATTTTCCGAAGTCCTGCGTGTCGTATAATATTCAGAAATTGGCCGTAGTTCATACGTATTTCGTTCTGCAAATAAAGATAAACATGGCATGCCTGTGAGCCCTCGTGCCCCCGTTTCTAGTCCATTCGACTCAGGCCCCGTATTAGAGCCTATGGTAGGTGTATTTTACCGGTAGTAACCAATAGTATTATTTTTAGGAGTACGCCAATGGAGAACTCTTTGAGATCTTTTGGTGGGGAGACTGTACTTAATTAATTTGGAGGGGCGGGTGCCGTGTTTGGGGTATATTCACTTCGGAATTCGAACCTTGTGGCCTACAAAGGGATGTCCAGCGAGCTCATTTGCATGCTTTGTTTCGGCTCCGTCCTCCTCCTCATTCATCACTGATATTAAAGTTTAAGGGAGCAGCTTAGCTCTAGCCTACTGCCGTGACGTAGAGTATATAGGAGCTTCAGAAACTCCCTTTGAGCTGTTCGTGTCCGTGTGAAAGGAGCTAGGGATGCTTTCTCTTTCTCTCAATAATCCAGAATCCGTTGAGCCGACTCCTCCTGGCAGGATAATTTTATTATAATACCGCAGGATTCCTTAGTTGAGCTTCATATTTTAGGCCTGACATAACTCCTTGTATCCACTCAAATACTCAGAGTGCAAAATCAAAAGAATTGGGCCCGGAGGAGGAGTCGGCACTACTACAGTAAGCAGTGAGATCTCAGCCCGGCCTGGCGGGGAAACGACTCCAGTTTGTAGAATCAGGTTTTGTGGCAAGAGCAATTGGACAGGCTTACATACTTCAAATATCAAATAGCACCGTTCCTCTATGGAGTTGTAATTACCTCTGGGATAAGTCGTTTAGTGCAAAAGGTGTCACTAATCAACGACTTTGACAACGGTTTCAGTTTGAGAAATCGAATTTCATCATTTCGAAATTTCATATTGAAATTCATTATCTTATTTCCTGCTAAAGGGTGACTCTAAAGCAGAAGGAATTTCCGACCAAAGCAGAAGCTCTCCCCAGTAGTGGTACAATTTTATTTTAGAATCATAGAAATTACAAATTTCGAAAATAGAATATAGGACGAACCAGAAGAAAAGCAATCATATTTAATATTGATTTTAAAGTAATTCGACGCATCCAATTGCAAAATAAATAGCAACATTAGTAACGGCATAAAACTCTCGAGCTCAATTTAGCTATATTAAACCATTAAAAGTCACCTTCGGATATTAATCAGTTAATGCCTGGGTTTCAATTGTAAAATGTATTGATTACAGATTAAGTCAGGTCAGCTGTGAATTTTAAAACAGGTTTTTTTTTCTTAAGGTTGTACGAGGTGTGGGCCCTAAATTCCAATTGATTACGTTTTAGTGTGGTGGATGCTATACCGTTTGGCTCCTGTCCCTTACATTTCCTTTTACAGTTTCTCTATTTGTATCGTTTTCCTGAATAATTTAGTCAGCTACGCACCTCAGACCCTAGCATTAGGATTCGGAGGAGCTGCCTCCCTCTGTGACTACTGCAAATACAGTTGGATCTTCTATCTTCTGCACAAGACAGATGCATGTATTCTGCATGGTGTGCCTCGGAGGTTCCTCAGGAGGAGGACCTTGTTAAGAACAAAGGGAAAGTTGTAGGGAAGGATGGAGCCGAAGCATATGATTCCGATAAATAAGATCTACTGAGACATAAAAATAAGGACACGAGTCCCCAATCATGTCACACGGAGACTGATCCACTTGTTAGCCCTCCACTATTATTAGACCGCCTCTGTCTCCCTATCTCACATATGTATGCGTACATATGCTATAGCATAGCCTTCCTTCACGAACTTAGGCTTCCGCTCACCGCTCACCTGGGAGTACTGGCAGTATAGCAGGCTACGGAGCGGGTCGCCATTATTGTATCCTCCTTAGTCGCCCTTGGAATACAATTAAACTTCAGCATGAAATATGATATATGATTCCCTTTGTAGGATAAGTTCAAATGTATTGCCTCAGCACCGAAGGCGGTTCTAGGGTCCTGGGATTAAGCCTCACATTGGCGAACCTTTTAAGCTCCCATAATTGGAACCGCTAAAAAGCCTAACCTAAGGTAACCTAATCTCGGCTAATCTGAGTAAAAGTATGACATGGGCGGCGGCTAGAGTACTTGTACTTTAGTTTCGCCAGTTCCAGCTCGCCAATTTTCCCCGTCGCCCGTCAACGTGGGAACAAAAGAAGAATAGGCTAAGCAGAGCCTCCCTCCCTCCCTGACCCAGTAATGGATTGAGTTTGCGGGTGTTGGCATTTAGACGGCATATATTTTCCGAGCTAAGGAGCAGGAGATCTCTGGAGTCAGGTGATGGGAATGTCACAATCTCGTAGTTACAGGGCCGGGGATAGAAGGACGTAGCCAACGTAGTAGTGGGAGGGGAGGATGCTTCGTTGGAGAGGCTCTTCTGTATTTCCTTAGGACGGGAACTCATTTTTCCAAACTTTCTCTCCGTCGTCGTGCTATGCTGGCTGAGCTGAGGAGGGAGTGTTGTGCTAATTCTTGGGAGTGACAGAGCGAGAAATCCGGATCTTAGGCCGCTGACATCCCATCAGTCCTCCAACCAAAGGAAGAGTAAATACCAAAGCCCCAGCCTCATCATCCATATTTACATTCCGAGCCCTTTCTTAAGGGAAGCCCCCCCCATTATTCATTAGGCCCAACCTCAGCCCTCCCTCGCTCGGGATACGTCTTAAGTAAATTGACACAAGTAATTGATTCGGCCGGCCTTTCTGTTCGGCCTGTATTATAGTCCCTCTCAGGCCTCCTTAGCCCGCACTTGAATGACCCATATTTTAGGTCCAAGGGGTTAGGCCGTTTCAAGGGACAGTACTCGAATTTCAAAGACGAGGCCAGTATGTCAGCATCCATGACAGTGCACTAGTAAACTCTACCTCCTAGTCATTTTGGGACTGCAAGTAGAAATTAAACTTTAGAAAAGTTAATTCAACTGCATTTGAACTACATATGTATAACATATTCTGTTCTCCTTTTTTAAAGCCTTTAGCATACATTTCGGAACCTGACGAACACTATGGCTCAAAACATTATTAGATATTATGTTGAGGATTGTTAAGGAAATTGAATAGTACTTATTCACTGATCAGTTTGAAAGCAATGCTAAATTTTATATTGAACTGCATTATTGCTAAAGCTCGGGCTTAAACCAAAATTGTATAGGTGTTTTTCCAATGGTGAAATTTTCTTTTAAATGGGATAAATATAAATGACTGAATAAGGGAAATAATTAGAATATATAGGTTGAATATGTCAGACATCAGAGTGGGAACTATCATTACTTATTTTGCAACATCAGAAACTTAGCGGTCAAGAAGCATACTGCACAATTTTCTAAGCAATCTGCGACATACAGAATTCCAATATCCCTCTGAAATATGCATTCGTTGTGACGCTGTAGGTGCTTTCTGTGGACATTCCAAAGAACTTCTTAAGACCGCTTTGCGAAAGGTTGAGCCTGCATAGATAAGTATCCTATACGAGATACGGGTAGGTAGGCTGGTAAATCTTTAAAATGTCAGAATAGGTACCACTTTTTATTTGTTGTTTGAAGGCCCTGCTTGAAATACAGTTTTAATCAGAATGATAATGTAAATCCAAGGTAACAAAAAAATTAACACTGTTAGCCTGACTTACCCCCGATGTAGATATTTAGCCTACGGTTTATGAGTGGGTGGAGGCCGGGCTATCCGGATATAACCAAAGTGCATTTCATGCTTGTGCAATACTCCACGTAGTACCTACATGATATGCCTCTTACGGAGTATCTTCATTCCAAACCAAGTTGGATATAAGAGGGAAATGGGGGAAAGCACTTGGGGCAAATTATCTTAAGGGGAAGGATTTGGAGGATCCGGGGAATCTATTAATCTAAGAAGAAGTGTGTGGTGAGGTATATGGCGGATATCTTCTCGTTTCCAAATTCCGATGGTGAAAATAAAGGGAGATCCATTAGGAATACAAAACCCCTCCAAAAACTTCCAAGAGCTCTTTGAGGGAAATTCGGGGTGGGTGTAGGTGAAAGTACCTTATGCTGAAGGCAGGTCCTTAGTCACTCGGCCTTCCATCAATTTCGAGGACGTGGCCCGACGGGACAGGCTCTAATTTCCTTGGGAACATCCCACTACATAAACCAGGCCATACTACTATGTATGTACATATGCATAGTACTATGTGCCTATGTATATGTATCTCTATTGGATTAGCAAATAAGTCAACATTGGCATGTGGGGAACCTTGGATGGGCCCGTGAGAGCTGGAACAACTGAGCAGATGTCTAGAGTAGTTTATTTATTTAAAATTAGGCCTATAGGACGCTTGGTGATGATGGGCTCTCTTCTTGACTTGTTTTGTACAGATGATAACGGGGCAACTGTAGTTGTAAGAGGGTGTGCCTTGGACAGCGGAACCCTAACCACTGACACCGAAATTATACGTATGTCACATTGTGGTGGGTTTGAGTTTGACGATAGGTACATTTAATCCTATATCTATTGCTGTCTGTAAAATGCCCGGTTGTAGCACTATTTCTGCACGAACCCCGAACACAGTCCTGCAAAGCACCGCCTTCACTACTGCACTGTGTATAATACGCTAAAAATCCTTCATGAAATTGAAGGGCGCAAGTCGCATAATGACCTGTATCTGTAATAAAATTAAAAATACTGATTTCTGTGCGAAAAATATACTGGCTCTCCTCAAGAAAGCTATAGTAGCTTAATGGCTATAGGAGCAGTCTGGATTAAAAAGTTTGACCTAACCTAACCTCAACTACCTACCTTAACAAACGCAGCCTAACCTAATTTCGGCTCACTTAAACTAACACAGCCTAACCAAACTTCAACTAACTTAAGCTAACCCAACCTAACCTCAACTAATTTAAACCAACTAAATACAACTGCATTTACGTTTAAATAAACAGCCAACCTAACTTCATATTCTGCCTGAAAATGCTTAACTAAATTTAACCTAAAGAATGTATTTTGATATAAATACATAACCACACTTGCAAACGATAAACGAACCCAAAATATTAATAATAATACAAAGTTATCTACTCTCAACTATAGTTATAACTATAGAAATAAAAACCTTACTTTTTCGTCCAGAAATCAGTACAATTTATGTTCCGAAATAATAAAGGTATCATGACTTGATTTAATCCTAGACTAAGGCTTCTACGCAATGCTGGACTGCATGGGACAGAGCACTAAGGGGGAATCACTTATCCATAAGGGGAGGGGCAGGGGTTCGATTTTTTTTTGTGTTTGACCTGGAATTTTCTCCAGGGAATCTATAGTAGATGTATAATTTGAGCGTTCTGTCCGACCATCGGCCTCCCTCGGCTCCGGTATATGATTATGAGTCCTGTTACTTAATGCCCTGCCCGCCAGTCACACCTCATCGTTATCCTAATGGATAAGAAGGCGGGGGACTGGACTGGATCAGACATTACGCCATGTTTGACTTGCTCCTCCTGTCCCGGCCCCCTCGGGAATATATTGTAGCAGATATTGATTATGTCTTGTTCCCCTTCCGCCCAGACATTACTCCATACATTATTCGACACTTTGGCCGGATTTTTAGAGTTCTCCAAATCCAACGCTACTCGGCATAGTATGGGTGGACTAAGGGTTCCAGCTCAACCCAATCCTTAATTCTTCCCACCCACATAGAGCTCCGAAGGAACTATATAGGACAAGAAACTAATTTTCGATAGAGACATTACTGAATTTCCGGGCATGAATCCTGCATGGAGTTGGAATGATTGCATGAAATATGAACGGGGATTCCGAACGTAGGCACGCATTGAAATTGACGTTGCTTTTGCTACTAGGCCGCCGCATTATGTCTTCGCTTGTCCGGTATGCGGGGAAAGTTGGGCGAAAACGGTTGTGGGGAAGTTTCGTGAACCGTTTATAGAACAATTTCAGACTGAGAAATAACTGCCGATTCAATTACAAGTGATCAGATTAGGCTAGGCTCGGTTACTTTAGTTTAAGATAGGCGACTTTCATTCGTTCGGTAACAATACTTTAATTTAGGCGACGTTACCTTCAGTTAGCTTAGTTAGTTAGGTTACTTCAGTTTAGGTTAGGCAACGTGTTACTTCAAGTTAGGTTAGTTTAGGTTACTTGAGTTTAGGTTAGGTAACGTGTTACATTAATGTAGGTTAGTTTAGGTCAGACTATGTAGCGTTAACTTAATTTATACTAAATCATATTTCGTTAACTTGGCTAGATAACGTTACTTTAACGTAGGTTAGACCTGTTTATACATAGCGACGAAATACAAGCGAGGAAAAATGCGATTCAAACAATTCGCCAGCCGCTTTCGCCAAACTTTCCGCAAATCCCTTGTCCGCTGCTGTTTGCATTTGTCCTGTGATTTCGTCATTATTATTATTATCATACACTACATCCATACATATACACAGATCTAACAGTCTATTTTTCTATGTACTTCCTAGGTACGTCAAGGGTTGTCTCCAGAGTTGTGATGATGCGGACGGCTGCAATGACTCGTCTCGACCAAAACTGTCCCTCTACCTCCTGCGCCTACTGCCTCCGCTACTATTACTCCTACGCCATTTTCAGACGCACTTACTAGCATTTTAGTCCTATCGAAAGCCTAAAGTTTAATTAAAGGACGAAGAGTAATTTAAGAATTGGCTAAGGACCCAGTAGGCCAGGCTGGGGATTTATGACCCGGACCCGGAACTCCGTACCTAATATCCAATTCTGAGAGTCTTATGGAGAGAAAGCCCCCTCTAATTCCCTATTACTAGCCTCCTATGATGTATCTCCTACATTAATTCATGATTTGGTTATCATTTGAATCTGTCCCGGTCGAAATAGGAAAATCAACAAACGCTTATGCATAGATATATTCACTACTCGAGTTCCATGCAAGGAGGGGGAGGTATTTTTAAGGGAATCAAGCTGAGAGCTGACGGGCAGAGTCCAACCATGGCCTGACATTTTGAAAACGCACTGCCTTGTATAAATGTTAGGGTTAATATACATATATTAGTCATCCTGTTACACCAGTTAGCTTCAAAAGCTAACTTTGTTTGTGTTTGAAGCAATATAGAAATTATGATACTTTTGATTGATGGGCCCAGATTTGCAAAAAAGACGATTAATTGAATGTCCGCTCCCAAATGAATCCCTTTTATGCTAAAATTCTTGCAAAACCTTATCTTGTAATACGTTTCAGATTATCCATTCGATCAGAGAAAAATATTTCTTCAAGCACAAAATACCATTATTTGTGTAACTTGGGTTACTTTATCTGTAGGTACGTTTTTGGCGAAAACATGCTATGCTTTGACTGGTCATCAAATATAAGGCATGGCGTAGGATACAGCGTCCTTTAGCATAAGTGCTCTATAACCTGACCTATTTAACTATTTTTTTTCGGGCATCAAATACTTAACTTAATATGACTTACTCTAGCCAGAAGTATCCCTAATTCACGAATCAATTAAGTCTAACGACCTGCGTTTTGGATTCTTCCGTAAAATGTCATATTTCCTACTGCACGAGTTTTGACTACCCCGTATTTGTATTTGGTATGTGATAGTCTGGTACTGACTGTAGTAATCCTCTTCCAGGCTCTCGGCATGGATGCCTCAAGTGGTCAACCTACTTTGAACCTCCCGCTCCATTGTTTAGGCATCCGTATTATTTCTTCGTATTTGTGTTTGTGCCTATCCCCCATATTTAAGGGACTCTGAGAGGCCGGAGTTGAGAGAACTGAAGAGGGAACTTTTCCCAAGCACAAAGTACTTGAGAATTCTGAAGGAGGGGAAGAATGATTGAGGAAAGAAGGGGGAAGGCTTGAAGTGGGAGACAGGCGGGAGTGCGTTACAGTGGCGGGCCCATCGATAACGATTTGTATCTCGTTTAAATCATGAGTGATAGGCAGGGAAAAGGTCGAAGGTTGGACGGGGCGGGAGGGAATGCTCCAAGCAATATGAGCCATGGACTTTTTGGCCGATGAGGGCAAGAAGGGGACGGGAACAGAATTACGGGACGGCTCCACTTAATTATGCTGGATTACGGGTCTTTCTCCCTCAACGCCATTTGGCAATAGGCAACAAGGCAACCATACTTTCTCCGTCAACTTTCTCCACTTCTAGTTCAAAGGTCCACGCTTATCAGAGCAGGGACTTGTCAGCTGAGTTACTCGGCACACGTGAACGGACAACCGTAAGCCGTGTCAGGCCTATGTAACGAGTTTTTATTGAAAGCTGGACACTATAGGCTACATCTTGCGAGTCGTAGCTTTTGGTCATACATAGGTGGAGTGATATATGTACTTGTTTGTACTTTCCTGGTAATACTAGTATTCAAATCATAGCTCAGGCCGTGTAAGAAACTACAGTTCTTTTTACTTCTTCCTGAGTTGATTCCTTAACAGAATTTGTAAGTTTTTGCAATTGTACGGTACGGGTGTGCTGTGTCACTTTTGGAAGTTATTGATTTCAACTGTGTTGTAAAGAAAACATTTGAGAGAGTCAGATTAGAAAAGGAAGTTATACTGTAGGGAATTTCCCATCCTGAGCTAGCCGTTCAGTATCAAGATACTGTATTAAATTATGAGTTTTATATCCATTACCAGGATTGTACATGTATTCAGTACCTACTTATACTGTTCAGGGTTGAATAACAACCGTTCTCGTTAAGTATAGGTCTGTATATGTAGGTATGAAAGTGATAGAAAATATTCACGAGAGAACCTCCTGTAAAATTTGCAAACTTCTTGGAAATACGCTGATTAATTTTGCTACCAAAGCTTCAAGTTTGAGGTTCTATGAGCCCTTTGTTCAAGTTCCACAATTTCCTCAGCCTCCACTGATTGATTCTTAAGGTTGACTCACTGGGAAACTAGGGCCGGTCTGGCTCTAATGTCCGCTATCACCGAATCAGTGTCTTACTAAGTAGAGCCAAGGTCCACTGTAGCTTTTGGAGGCTTCATTAGGTATTTAATTAAATTATTATTTATCAAATACATAGTTTACCCATTACATACTGTAAATGAGAATGTATCAGGTTTGGGCCTTCCTCTCTGTAAGCCGAATTAATAATTAGGATGCACATAATGGACTAACATCATATTGGCTAGGCCTACGCGACGCTCCCCAACACTTTTGTACACATAAACATTTTACTTAAATACTGCCACATTTTTATAATCATGTCAACGCTTCCATGTCAGGGAACGGGACTTTATTTTATTCAGAGGAGGTGCACAAGCTTCTGTCGCACATTTCAGAACTTTGTAATTAATCATTGAAATATTCCGCGTGTATTGCACATAGTTTGCTTATGGGCTATTGTCGTGCTATTTACTTATGAATGCTCGTTATATTAAACTTTACTTATGTGACTTGTAAGTTTTGGTTACAGAATTATGAGGAATCAGGAGGTGTTACAGGAAACTAAATTGTGATTTTTAGAAATTATGGTCCTAGGCATAGTCAATGCTCTTGTATGGGGGAGAATGGTAACACAATGTGATAAACCTATAAATACAATTAAGTCGTAATCCATGTGTCTGGTGATTTTTAGCCCTGCACCTCTCTCGTCCTAAAATCCTACTACAATTCTAAATACATTAAGGGAAAGATGAACTATTTTAGCACTCTGTTCTCCGTTCACCTTAATGCTATGATGTATAAGCTAACTTATGTGGAATCAAGCAACTTGTAACTTAGGTATAATGTAAATCAAATCATCATCACGTCGCAGGGAATCCTGCAGATGTATGATTTATAGAAGAAACCAGACCAGCCTACCCTCTTCTTAAAATAGCCATGTTAACTTAAGTCATATTAATTTGCTTTTGCAAGAAGCCGTGTAGCTGCCCTAAGTGTAGTAGCTGAATGAATTCAAGGAAATGAGGCGCCTGGTTAAGGCTTTACACAAGTTTAACGAAATAAAAATAAAGAGATGTTTTGCAGTCTTTTGGAATCTGAATCCTAAGTTGGAAGTTCAAATACTAATTTGATATTAGTCTATTACAAGCATTGGTATCACGTCAATAGGTCTAGGGAAATTCGACTGCAGTCTATTTGGAAATTTTTAATTTTTAAACAAAATTATTAAAAAGAAATTAGTTAAATGGGCTCTAAAACCCGGACAAGTTACGACATCGGTAGAGAATGTGATGGAGCCGTCCCTAGTCAAAATGTACCAAGTCATTTTGAAAACTGTCCAATT
>JAQFZY010003065.1:0-10332 GCA_034696285.1 Hypogastrura burkilli | reverse complement strand
CTGGAAACAGTTCTGCTGGAAAAGGGTATTCTGGTAACGCTGTTCCCGGAAATATTAGTCCCGGAGTCAATAATCCAGTAATTGGAAACCCTGTGAACGCTTATCCTGGAAATGGTTCTTCTACCCACATCGGTCCTGGTAAATTTGCTACTATCCCTGGGAATTCAAATCCTGAAAGTTCTCCTAATCCGTCTGGCGAAGGACAACGTCGTAGTCCCGGCGCTGATGTAAATCCGTCTCGTGGTCAACCAAACCAAGGAAGAGTTTTACAAACACCTAAAAATCCGTTAGATCAAAACCAGGCCCCTACAAGTCCTGGTAAATTCAGTCCTGCTCTAGGAAGGTCATTTGGTGGGACCGCATTTCCGGGAAATGGTGCGCCTGGCAATTCGATCTCTGGAAACAATATTCCTCTAAACTCAAATCCAGAGAGCGGTATGTCCCCGCCTGGTAACAAGCAATACCAGAATCCAACAGACAGGGAGAATCCATCTCTCAGCCAGCCGTTCCAAGAAAGAGATTCAAATCCAAGCCAAGGTCCAATCCAACCAGGGCAATCCTATCCTGCCGACGGTGCTCCTGGAAACCCTGTTGCCGGAGGAGCTGCTTCTGGAAACCCTACTTCTGCTTTCGGAAACGGCACTCCTGGAAACGGCGTACCTGGTAGAGGTTCTTCTGGATATATTCCCACAGGCAGTGATGGCAATGGAAGCGGGTTTCCTGGCAACGCTGCCCCTGGAAATACCATTCCTGGAAACAATGCTCCAGGAAACTCTGTCCCTCGCAACGCTGTTTCCGGTAACCCAAGCGCTATGGTGAGTACTATTGCGCCGCCTGACGGCAGTCGAGGCCCATATCCGGCTGAAACTGAGAATCCATCTCTGAGTCAGCCGGTTTCTGGACCAGTTTCACCCACACCAAACAATCCTTCCAATCAAAAGCAAGTTCCAACAAATCCTGGCAAATTCAGTCCTGCTTTTGGAAGGTCATTTAGTGGGAGGGCCGATCCCGGAAATCTTGCTCCTGAAAGCGGTACTCCTGAAGGCTCTTCTGGAAATGATATTCCAGGAAAAGGTTCTACTGGAAGCTCTACTCCCGGGAACGCTGAATCAAGGAACTCAAAACCTGAAAGTTCTCAGGCACCGCCAGGTGTCAAACAAGGTTGGAGACCCGGTGATGATGGACAGCCAGACCAAGGAGGTAAGCAAACGATCCCAAACAATGATTCAAGGCCAACCGTACCACCCCTTAAACGCAAGCGGCAGGTCAGCCCTGAAAACTCGATTCCTGGGAACGATAGTCCTGGATTTTCGCTTAGACCCCGTGATAGCAAACAAGGTTTTCGTCCCAGTGCAGGTAAAACTAATCCCTCAAACCAGCCAACCAGGGCAGGGAAATTCCCCCCAAAACAGGAACAGAAGAACCCCGGAAACTTAAATCCAACAGCCTCAGTTCCTGTAGCCTCCCATCATGGAAACGGTCCACCCAAGAGCTCCTCTCCAGGAAACCCAAATGACGGACTCAATGGTTATAAAGAACCAAGTATTCATGGGATTCGTCATGCTCCTCCGGCCATGCTTAAGGATACTCCCGGATCCCTCAAGGATTCCCCAGGATCGTTAAACGATACTCCGGGATCGCTAAACGGTACTCCGGGTTCGCTAAACGATACTCCAGGATCGCTAAACGGTACTCCGGGATCGCTAAACGATACTCCGGGATCGGTCAAAGAATCTCCTGGATCACTGAAGGGTTCTGCCGGATCAAATTCTCCCAATCCCAACAAAGCCCGGAAGCCTAAAGGTGGGAAGTCTCCGTATGACCTTCCAAACTACTACTACACTCCAGCGTACAGTTGCCTAAACCCATATGACACGTTGCCAAAAAGCATTGGGGCCTATCGCGTAGGTGGTAATAATCCTAAAACGTCTAAGCCGAAGAAGAACACACACGCGCCTCGGTGCAAGTCAGACCATCAAGCGCAGTCTTGCGTTGACAAGCCTCAACCGCGGAGACTTGCATCTGACGGCTGTGAAGTACGCCTACTTGAGAATAAGTCTACCCGTCCCTACTATTTGGGTCCCTCCAACAAGCTTCAACCACTGAAGCTTAACCAGGCAGCCATTAACGTTCGGCCCCGGAGACCCGGCACTTACCAGTCCAATACCCCTGTAGAGTCCAAGTACAACAAACCAAGCGTCTTCGTGCCAGTCAAACGGTGTGTATCCGAGGCCCCGCCCGCTCTCCGGAAATCTGTCTCAAATCGACAACCTATGCCAATTTGGTCCAACACAGCCAAGAAGCCAGAGGCGCCAAACTGTGGTCCAGCAAATACCAGATCGAAAAAGTGTTGTGAGCCTTGTGTGAACCCAGTTCGCGCACGACTCTCTCAGTCGGCTGGGAATACTTCACGAGCGAGCACAGGGACCTGCAAGCCTCTTCCGCCTTCCACCCAAGGGAAACAAGTACGAGCTATGCCCTCCAGGAACAACAATTGTGTAAATGGGAACCCGCCGATAAAGCCCATTCTGAAGAAAGGACCTCCATCTTGCTCAGGTAATAGAGTGAGGAAGTGCATCAGCTTCCGGAGTGATTTCTGCCCCCCGCACAAAGTACCGCTTCCAAGAGCAAAAAGGGGTAAGGGTGTCAGGCTTATTCGGGTCACCAAGAACAATTTCCCCATTTGCCCTGTCCGGCCTGACGATGACATGGATCTGGACGATTATGAGCCGTGTGCCTACACTCAAGAGAATACGCCCTACTTTCCAGGATTCACAATCCCAATCCCAGCTCGGAATCCCGGCGGATTCTTTCTGCTCAAGTCCGAATTTGACAGGTTTCTAGAGCGGTTTGCTTGTATGATCCGTTCGGAGCATGATGCGGAGCTCAAGAAGCAATCTGACCGACCACCAATTGTGAGTCCTGGTGGAGTTTCCGCTGGAAAAGAGTCCCAATCGGCCTGTCCACCACAACCCTGCTCCCAGCCACCAAGCGAGGTCTGTAGCTCTGGAACCAGCTCAACGCCAGCCTCCAGTACTGGGACCCCTTGCTCCACGGCATCTGATCCCTGCGGATCCTATCGTGTCTACTCCTTGGACCAACTCGGCTTGCCCTCATTCAAATCCGGTGTCAAGAAGCTTAGTAAGGAGACACTCGCAGCCACCGAGAGAATCCTCAATGATAAGCTCCTCAAAATCGGTATGTTCATACTACCCAGGACAGGGCCAGGAAGTCCCTTCGGGGTCTCCCCCACGACCTGCCGGAGTGATAGCAGCACTGTGGTTGACGATCAGAACAACGACCTCGACTTTCCGGAATCCAATGATGAGCGAGAGCTTAGTGCGCTACTGGACCAAGTACTCCGTACGAACAGGATTGAGTCGGGTGGAATCCCCGAGCTCAGTCTCCAAGACCTTGCTCAGTACGGCTTTACGGAAGAGACCTTGTCACCGGAGACGGAGAACATCTCAATCTCAAGCTTCTTTGAGAATTCGATTGAGTCGTACTTGGGGCAGAACTGCCTTGCTGAAGCTGGGACGGGCACACCCAATCCCGACCCAACTGAGGACATGGAGCTTTCTGCGGAAGAGTTTGCCATCGTGTCTGACCAGATCCAGCTGAACTACTCGGCCTTTGAAGACATTGATCCTTCCAAGGCGGGTGAGGAGGAGGTTGCGGATGAGACTTGTCTAGAAGAGAACCAGGGCGAAACAGAAGAAAGTCAGATCGAAGAAGAAGATACCTGCCCAGAAGAGAGCGAGGTAGTTGAGAGTCAGAGCGAAGTCTACTCGGACGACCCTCCGAAATTCAAGGTTAAGTTCAACGAGGAGTCCCCACAGCTCGTCTCAGTTCTAAAGAAGCCAGAGGACCCCGCTGGAGGCCCTCGGACTCGAGAAAAGAACCGTGTTCGATTCTCAGCCCTGCCTTCCGGAACAACGAGTCCAACCGACTCATCTGCTTCGGATTTGGACGGTTTGGACCTCACGTCTCTGCTCCCATTGGCCCTCCGAGGACTCCCGCCCTGTGATGAGCCCGTCCTGGCTTGCAAGAGCAAGTCCGTCATGCGCCTGAGCAACAACAACGAGAGCTCACAGGAGTACTATGCCTCTCTCTTCCGGAACCCAAGCCGTTACGACACTTTCTCGACGCCGTTAGGAACTGAGCAATCTGCCCCCTTAGCCCCACGCCCTTCCTCCAGCGACTCAACACTAGACCTAACAGAGCGAGAGGAAGTGTTGTTGGAGACCACGTCGAATCCGAGTCTGGACTCCATCTTGGATTCTCGGAAGAAGCAGGCCGGGGTTGACGAGAGCATTGAGAAGCTAGTTCGTGAAATGATGTTGCGGGATCCGGAGCCAGATCCATGAAGCCCCTCGGTTTATCGTATACTTTATCTCCCTGCCGCTCTAAATTCTATGAGGTATTGTCTTGCCAAATTCAAAATTGGGCCACGAGTGAATAAATTCGGAGTCAACGTAATATAAACAGCGGGTTCAGTAACTAAAACTAATCAGATTTATTTCCGTCAGTGCATCCTGTTGGTCTAACACCTCTTCTAATTGTTAAGTACATTTCCAGATTTTTGCAATAGAACGTAAAATTGTTTAAAAAGAATCATAATATGAGTAAAAAGTAATACTGTTGTCCCAGGGTTGGCAGGAATGTTAACGAGTGAAAAAGAAAGGTAGAAACAAAATCAGGTCATTACCAACAAGTAAATTTAGGTACACGAGGCTCATATTCTTATAGGTATTATATGTATAGGAAGGCGATTGTAGGAATAGAAGTAGAAGCTGGAAGCTAATAAGGGCTTCAACGATATTGTCACTTTCAAAATCTCGATCAACGAATAATAAAATATCTGGTGAGTAGAGTCTAGGCTTACATTACACGCATTGCACATATTCCCCCTAAGTATTCTAATTAAGTATTCCGTAGGTTAGTCCTTAGCACTACCTGTAATACTTTGTTCGGTCCGATTTTCCCTGTCTTTCTTCTCTGCTCCCGTGGGAAGGAATATCAAGGGAATCATTCCCAATAGACACCCAATAACAACGCCTATAGCCCGACCCGATGTTGTTGCCCAGCGGACTTGCCATGAATTCATTTGAATAGCTGTAAGGACGGGCTCACGGATTCCAGCCTTCTCCGCAAACTTCTCCACGTACCATGCAGAGGCAATCCCAGCAACGTCTGATATCGTGTTTCCTAGAGCAGCAGCTGCCATTGTAGAGATGCCCAGAGCTGTACCGATAGTTATATCAATGTAATCACCCTAGAAATAAATATAGGCATTTAAAGTTACAATTAGTAGAATGGGGAGATGGGGGATTAACCAATTCATTTAGACATAACAGTAGAACTTACAGCCAGAATCATGATAAGATTGTCTAGAAAACCAAAACCGACGAATGGAAGTGCATTCTTTAGACCCACTGTTAAATAAGTATATGGATATATGGATATATGGATAACCAATTCGATCAATTGTAAATTCCAACGGTAAGAAAACGGTAATTCATTACTGGACTTACCAGCCCAGATCTCATTCCCCGTTGGCGGCAGGGATTTAGTTTCTCCTGAAATTGTCAATACGGTAAGAAATTTTTAAACATATTGGACTTTGGCTACTTCCGTGCATATCTTAGCTTCTATAAAAAATATTCTTTGTTCTAATGTATATCTGCGGTCATGTTTATTGGTCAGGATTAAACCAACTGGATCCCGGGTTAAGTAAGGGCGAATCTCGGAAGTGGAGACGCTCTTGAAGGGCCAGGGAGAGTGGGAGATACCTCGGGTTCGTACTAAACTAACGCAGTTGAATCTATATGTGAGCCACTAATCAACAGCAGGAATTAAGAGGGTTGGAATGCATAGGGGCTAGGCTAGGAACTGGAGAGAACTTTCGAACAGGAATGACTGACAAACTCCTCTGAACTAATAAGGTTTTAATTCGGTCTGAAGATCAAGAATGTGTAAGCTGTTAAAATTTAACCATTTTACAGAAATAACAATCACCGAATCACCTACCATTTGCTGGGGAAACATCTTCGGTCCCGAATGACTCCGAAGTTGCTGTACAAGAAACCCAGAATCAAACCAGAACAAAACAATATAACATTATCCAGCCTGTTACGCCCAATGGAATTTTAATTACTGCAGACCTAGTTGATAAATTATGCAGATTTACAGAGGGCGTATGCATATTATTCAAAAAGCCAACGCAGGATGCATATGACTTAACTTCACCTTTTTCACACACCTGCAATATTTTAAATTAACGCCCACGGGAAAGGCGTTTAAGATTAGCTTTTGCTTGATAGTAGAATGTTATGTTGCACAATTACAATTATTTTGATTTCAATTTCAGTTTTAGTTTTTAAAATATTTCCAGAATTTTTACGTTTAATTTATCCTATTGTAGCGCAGGAAGTTTTTTTAGTTTTACTTTTTTTGTGCGGCAGAAAAATACTAATTCTAAGTTTTGGTTTTAGTTACTATAGGCCGTAAATTGTCTTCCAGAATTTGGCTCTAGGGCTCGCGGTCGCCTTTGGACTCAGCTCTCTTTTGACTTTGTGTTACTCCCGAAGGCACAAATACCCGTTCCAACAATACTTTTGAAAACTAAAACTACCTAAAGCTAAGGAATAATATACTTAGTTTAATCCGTCAATTCGAAATAAGTTTAGATTTAGTTTTTGATTCCTTGCTCCAGTAATATTAGTTTTAGTTAACTAAACTAAAACTAAAACCCACGTTTTAGTTGTGCAACACTAGTAGAAAGCTAAGTAATTAGTAGAGTAAAGGCTAGGTTAACAACAACGTGGAAGTGGACGTGGACAGTGTTGGGTGTCATATTACACTATAACTATACTTATATTATTATATTCAACTTAGTAACAAACTACTGCAATGCGGAGAGAGCATGTTTCTCATGGTGAGGACAAGGAGACGAAGACTACTGAGTCAGAAGTCAGAAATTGTATCAATGCGTTTACCACTATAAACTGTAACTACTTACATACCTACTACATATATGTATACATATGTACTAAGGGACTAAAAAAAAATAGTAGGACGAATTATTTGCGTCTTCTTTTTAATTAATAAAACTTCCTTCCATCTTTTGAATAATAACTAAATCTCTCCGAAAAGGAAGCGGACGGTGACTTTTATTAGAGAAACTTACACGAAAACAAAGTAGGTATAGTTACTTGAATTTGCACTTAAAATGAGTTCAGTAGAAAACGAGAGTAGTTAAAACCTACACTACCCGAAGACAAGAAGGCCTCTGGGAAATCAAGTCTTGATACAATTGTCTTGGGATCTGCTTACTCGAATAATTACTAGTACGGAAACTTGGCTTATGATTTTGTCTCAGCTTTCTCCTAAAAGGAAGATGGTTCGAGATTCGAGACTTATGACTAGACTAAATCCTTAGGCTTTTCATTATTACTAATGATACAAACTATAACCGGTTGTAACTGTATTCCTACGAGCACGAATACGGATACGTAAGCCCTAAGTGTATATCCGCAGTATAATACAAAGTAGGAGTTTCGTATTTGGAATATGAGAGTAAAAAATCTGATTAGGCAGAGCTCAGAATCGTAGTTACACCTACAGACGACTAGGATAAATTGAGAAACTTACTGAAGAAAACTTGATTTAGCGTAGTTGCCAGTGGTCTATAAGCAGATACTTTGTTTAGGCAGTAGGATAGCGGGAAACAGCCAAAGATACTTGCAAGTTGCGGGTAATTCAACTCATTTTCGTATTTGAATTTCTCTTTACATTCTCAATATTGGGATGTCATAAGGAAAGTACGCGTGATAGGACCTAAATGCAAAATAATATCAAAGGTTAAAACGTCTTCCTACTCTACTGCAGCTTCCACGACTGGGGTTATCGAAAAACACCACAATTATTAGAAAATATACAACAAAAGAGGTATCACCACAACATGCTTCCCGTGCTGGTTACTACACACTACACTACCAACTAAATACATACTAATACAGTTCAGTCCGTTCAAGAAACAGAAACTGCTCGTTGATAATTGGTTGGAGTTGTAATAATAACGCAAAGTCCTCATAATATGGATAAGCTACAAGGAAATTATAACATTCGATAAGCAATCAAGCAACAGTATGCAAATTAGCCATTAACTACTAATTCATTTATCAGCAAAGAAGTTGAAGTATATGTAGGTACCGAGACCTTATCAAGTTATGTACTAACGGTAATGGCATCAAGGATATGTCTCGCCATAATATTAATATTGTTACTATTTTGCAAATTTGTTAACGTTAAATAACAAAAAGTGGTAAAAATGTAATCAAACGGTAGTAAAGCAGAAATAGCGCCAAGTTTGAAATGCTAACTGAATTTTTACTATTACGGCTTCATTTTCCGTGTTTTCTGTCACCAAGAAGTACCCAATCGTAACTTTGAATGGTTTCGAAACTCTTGGTCAATTAGACAATAATGTTTACTAGGCGTCACAGTTCAAACCAAAAATACTACAACAAAAAACCTCATTTGCAGACGGAATTTGCCACTTGCATAATTAGGATAATCAAGACAACTCGCTAAGTTGTATTTATCACTTTATCTGTTTCTCTTGTAACAATTTGTTACAATTTCTAACACTTTTTTTATTTATCACCGACCCCTAGTGGTAAAAAATGTGAAACCACTGTTATTTACTCGAAACCCAGCCAATTCCGCTCAAAAGCCACACAAAAGGAGCAGAGATTAGAAGAATAAGCACATAGTAACCCGTTCTATTTCCTACTTAATTGAACAACCCACACCAGATAAAATAGACCATAGAACCTAGGATGATAATGAAATAAATATTATACATACGCAGTCTCTGGTCAAGCCATTGAGAAGATAGTTCAGTTAATGTTCCCGTCGGATCTTCATGTCCTCCGAGATGAGTGCTAGGCCGGCCGAACTTTGTTAAGTAGTTATGGACATCTGAATTTCCCAGCTCATTGTGGTACTTTTGCCGTAATACGTCAAGGTTTAGACGATTGAATAACAGCCCCTTTTGATCACTTGACAATTGACTAAGGAAGTGATCGACCTCAGCCTTACTCTTGAGACCGATTATTATTTTTGTCGTATCACTCGACGGTCTATCTTGGGAAGTGGAAAAGTTTGCTGTTGGTCCTGCTAATGAGGCAGTGGGTGAGGTTGAGTTAGGATAGTGGACAAATGATTGTGCAGCAGGCCGTGGAGAACGACAGCTTAATCGGAACACTCTTATTCCACTTCGAACTCGAAGTGCGGCAGGTACACGAACGCAATGGGTCAGCATTACTTCAAATCGAGAGACTTGGACGCGTGAAATGTTGTATTCATAAGCTAAATCGAGGATCTGCGGTGATAAAAAAAGATTTACAGATCCATTAGATGTAAACAGGGGCCCAATTCTATTAACTCTAGCACAAGTAGGGCAAATGTGAATAATAGGCAAATAGTACTCCTTGTTTAAACACCTATTCCTTACTTAACTCCAAACGATGACTAAGGAAGACTATCTGGACTGGACGACATCTAGTTCCCAGTATACATTTGTCTGAATTCGTCTAAAAGCATAATGTCAAATTCAAAGATCAAATAATAAGGTTGGCTCTGGGTTTTGGATAAATCGGTCCTTGCGGTGCTCCGATTACTCACAAAGAAAAACCGTAGGTCAGTGGTAAAGGCAACTGATTGTTTTACGCATATATTAAATACCTTTATATTATTCCCAAAAGTTAATGAAGACAGAAGAAGGTTGCGCGAAGATATTAATTTTGATTAGGACATAGGATGTTCGTTTCCTAACCCGTAACCGTTATCGTAATGGTGTGCACCTTAAACCTCAGAGTCCTGAGTCCTGAGCCTGAGTCCTGAAAAAAAAACACATTGATGTTTGCAGATGAAGAGTATAAGAATAATAAAATATATCAAATAACAAATAATAAAATGCTCCCAGTAAAAAGTCGCAATAAAGCCTGAGTGCCCTGAAAACGATTAAACAAGTTAACACTGTATTAACCAATAACTAGTTTTCGAAAAATGAATGTTGACAAAGGCCCCTTGGCAAGTCCTGACATCTGATACGGCTTTGTTTCTGAATACTCACGAGAATGAGAGTTTTCACTTTAATTCGAGATGTATTATGCACTTTTTTTTTTATTCCATGAATAGTTAGTATAATTTATTTTTAACTTCATCTTTTAACATTTTACAACCTTTTTAACAACTATAATTTGTAAATCTCATGAATCTTGTAGTTTCTTCTGCACGTACATCCTTTTTTTTTTAGATTGGCAC
>JAQFZY010003064.1:0-10333 GCA_034696285.1 Hypogastrura burkilli | reverse complement strand
TTAGGTTTAAACGTTCGGCTGTAGTGATTGCACTCGGCCTAACCGAACGGAAAGCGGTCAAATCTCACCGAACTTTGTCTTAAAACAGAACTCTGGTAAAAAATCGGTGAAAGTAAGTTTTGTTGAATGAGTTAATTTTTCGATGAGTTTGGGATTTATCTTTGGCAGTCTTAAATGATATAGTTTTTTAAAATACGAACGTAAATACTATGTGCGCTGGGAACATAACTACGTTCGAAATGATTTCGAAGTGTATGCCTGTCGTTAAATCCAAATCAAGATACTCCTATTCGAATCCGATTTCTTAATGTTACAGTTCGTACGAGAATACAAGAGATACACTACAATACAGCCGAGACTTTGATGGTATGAATTACAGGGAATTACTACTGTTTCACATCGTTGTGTAATAATAGGTATCATGAAGTAGAGATAGTCACTTTCCCGGTCTGAACTTAGGTCCGTCATGTTGGCTTATTCTAGGTAGGTACATAGTATTTCATGGATAGGAGTAGGGTAATAATAGGTAATACCCTCCTTGACTTTCCCCCTCTTTCTCTCTGGAAAAGATCAGCAGAGGAGCCTGACCCTAGTTCGGGTCATTCATTGTCTTCCTCTTCTACCTAATGTTGATTACAACATTCTCTTCCTCTTTCTCATCTTCTACCTAATCTTCTCCGCTCTCCAATCAAATACATACGTTCCCTCCTCCCCCTCCTGCCCTTTCTTCTGGCTCAAACCAAGCTGTGCACAGAATACGAGAAGAAGGCCCAATTGCCCTCCGAATCCTAACGCTCACAAAAGAGTGCCTACTCGGATACATTAGGGAATGAGAATCAAACCGTTAAAGTTAACGAACAAATGTTCTTCCCTATTTTAAATTCTGCCCTTCCTCCGACTAGAGGTTTATGCATCCAATTATCAGGACCCCTTCCTCCTCTTTTCCAAATTAAACGGGAATGTTTGATTCTAGTATTGGGACCCGAGCTTCCATTTATTTATTTCCATGTAATGAAATGGTTTGAGTGGAACAAGTAGCACTTTCTACAAGGACGCTCGCCGAGTTTATTTGCTAAATTTTTAGACCTAGTTTAGTTCTGTAGGAAGGCGTGGCAAGGCCAGCGGCGTTAATTGAAATGGTAATTTAGAAGAAATAGCGGATAGTCGGATAAGGCGTGGAATCCAATGATAATCCAGCCCAGTGTGCCAGTGTGGATGTGGATTATGAGCAGGACAGATGGCAAGGCAATAATGACAAAAAGTAGGCCCGAGACAATCTCGTTAAATTGAGGGCGCGGGCCTTAAGGGATTCAAGGGCCCCTTCATGCATGTGATGGCTCTAATGCTCTAAATCCAAAATGCAACAGAGAGGGGCATACAGGCTGCTCATGCCCTAAGCTTGCCGATCAGCCTGATTCAGTCTATTCATTATAAATTGCTTCCAAGGGATTGGCCTTAATAACTGCTCCTATTATATGCTTTAGATGTTACGCTGCAACTGTACCGAATATATGCATATATTTTAACCAAGGGATCTTTCGTTACATTTACATTGTGATTGTGTGTATTTACGCGGGGATAGGTTTTTCCGAGACATTTAGCAGTAACATAACCGCTACCTTTTTTAAGAATTTAAAATGTTTCCGTTCAACGCATTTTAAATCTCTCACGCACTCAATATTCCATTATATAATGTATTACTAAATATAGGGATGTGTACTCTGTACTCAGAGATTTGTTGTTAGAATTCGCGTTTTACGACCCGTGAACACCCATTCTTGTTCCTGTCAGATAAAGACTATCTACTTCCCAAGAACTTTATGTTGAGAACAGCTATTGATGACTATTTAAAATGCAGTAATAACGTAATAAGCAATGGATGCATAAAATACCTACTACATATGCGTATAATGTGTATTCAATACAAAAATGTCAAATTCTAGGAATATTATTAATCATGAGCACTATGAAAAATCTGAGAATGTGAAAAACGCTGGTACGTGTGTGTGTTGGGGATAAGAATATGATATGACCATGGCGGAAATTTGCTGGTAACTTATAATCACGGCGTATACATACCTTGTGCTTTAATATGTAGTTAAACGATAGCGATGTATCTCATGTACTTAATGAAATCGAATGCCTAGTATATTCCGAATATCTAGAAATAACCTATTTATTTAATCCCCAAAAAATCTCCTCCCGGCAACTGTGTATGTAGGCTGATAAAACTATCATGGAATCTGATCTGTTTTTGATTTGATTACTTACCCTACTGCCTTTCTCTCTTTTGGACGGACATACATACATTTCCAAATATTTTGCGTAGGCTACATAATCTTGTTTGTACTTTAGATTATAGTAGTACGCAGACACATATAAAGCTAAATGTAATCCGATTCTGATGCAAGAACTGTACCAAAAAATCTAGTATTAATTATTGTTGCCCTGAGTTTAATTGACATTGTAAAGTTTTCATAGACATAATTTAATATTAAATGACATATGACTTAATATTTATCATTACCTTTTTATTGTAGAATCTCTATCGATTTAAATTAAGGTCTCTCACTTAAAGTATTTATTCAATAACTAAATATCTGAGATATGTAACTATTTATTGTATTTATACTGAATACTACTGAAATCGGTTCAGCAAGTTCTTCAGACTATGTCATCTAACCACTTCGAATTAAGGATCATGTATCTATTTGTATGTTAGGTTACAACAAATGGACTAATTTGTCACAACCTACCAAACCTAATTCTTAATTAACCTAACCTAACTTTCAGTGTATTAAAAAAAATACCCTGCAATTTAGGTTAATCAATGTTTAATTAACTTTTTGAAGTAAATATGATTAGAACTGGATTCCTTAGTTATTACAAAAGCAACCATAGTTAAAAAATTCAGTACTTACAACGGAATTCAGCTTAAATAGAGATTTCCGTATAACTAGTGAGTGGTTAAATACGATCCATTATAAATTATAAAGTATAGGCGTTAATCACTATGTGATGCATGACCAATGAAGAATTTCATATTGTTTGATACCTCATAAAAAGTGGGGAACGAATTGTTCTTGTAACATGACATAAGGTTACATGAGTTAGACGCATACATACCCGTACCCGCACCAGCTGCCATATTACCCTACCTATGTATAGCACTAGAACGTGTATTACTTTAATTTCTAGTTTTACTTAACTTTTAGAAGTAAATTCATTAGAAGAGAACGGGATGGGTCGCGGGCAGGAGGGCCAGTGCATAAGGACAAGTGCACGCCATAATACTGCTATTTCATTAGTGAGTCCCACGCAGCCGGTGACTTCCACCTATCTCTAATGCTGATGACATTCTTCGGTTTGGGACCAGATTTTGTCTCCAGAACCTTTTGATTTGTTCCTCGTATGACAGTAAGTTTTTTCTTCTTCTAATCCGGCCGGGTATGACATAGTGCTCCTTGACTTCCATTACAAGGAGTAATATAAGGGGCGGGTAGGCTGGGAGCCTCAAGAAGTCAAGCAGGCCGTTATGCCCTAAGTCGGACTTGCCTTTCTTTCCAGAGGTAGAGAAAGGAGGGGAGGAAAACAAGGGAAAACATTGCGGGCAGAACAGAAGGATCCCCTCCTGGCTAAATAAGTGGGAGGGAGAAAGGTAATCATAATTCTGATCACATAGACACCATATCACATTTCTCCGTTGGGGACTCACCCTCGTCGGCGGCGGCTTAAAGCCAGCTCGGCACAGCTTTCTGGCCCACACGGCGGCGTACCTACGGACTAATGCTCAAGAACCTTGCGGCCAAGATTAAGGGAACGTGATAGGTAAATAGTCATGTAGGCAAATGCCCCGGAGCGCAGTAGTTGCGGGTTTCATGACTATCAGCTTAACCAAACTTACCCTATAAATGAGGCTTAAACGTCCATTTAATATTTGCTAACCGGTCCATGCACACTGTCCTCAAAGGGTTATGTAATTTCTGTAAAAGTAGCTTTAGCAGCGCCGATCTGTGATGTGGCATGTTCTGGCACTTGACATTGGGAACTTCTTATATTTACAAAGATGATCAACCAACTTACCTGGAGTAGATAAGACAAGATACTATATAAATATAAGGATATCCATAATTTCCTATTGATTATACAAACAATTTTAATATTAGTTTTACTTGAAATGACGAATTATTATAACAAATACACACTGAGCCCAGTTGCTGTAAATGTAAGCTGTAAATTTGGATCCCTGCTGCACGATTTCCTGCGCATCTATGACTAGATTAACAGAAAATAGTATCTAACATTGATTTATTTGTTCCGTTAGATCATAGTGTTGTAGTGATACGGGAAGTCTCAATTTGTATGTCTACAAGTTCCAGGTGTCCCGAATGAGATCTGCAGCCTTCTCGCCAATCAGAACACAGGCAGTATTCGTATTTCCGTTTACAACGGTTGGCATTACAGATGCATCGGCAACCCGAAGGTTCTTTGTCCCAATGACCCTGTAAGTATTTTAGATTATTATCTCAGAATATAGAAAACTTCTCCATAGATTATGTGGATGAAAATCCAAGGAGTGTCTCATCAAATTATACGTATTATATACATATAACTTTTTGTATAAAAATCTTACCTGAGTCTTGAGTCAAGGACAGCATGCTTATCCGTCGAATTTCTTCCCATTCGTGCCGTGCCGGCTGGGTGATACAAATTGATGCTAAACCTTCTAACGTAGCATTTCCAGTAAGCTTCACTTCGAAAAGGCTCATGTTCACATCCAGGGAAAGGAACGCTTGATAGTCTTGTGTTTAAACGTTTAAATGTGTTGGTTTCTTCTGCAAGCCGAAGTGTTATTTGAATTGCTGAAAAAGATTTCGACAAATCAATGGAAACTCATACCAAAATTACTACATGCACAGGTCAGAGGGATCCTGATTTTAGTATGAATTTAGCTACCTACCTTCCAACATTGTTTCCAAATCTTCGGGATGTTCTAATGACCTAGGATCAATCAATGGTGGAGTAGTTGGGTCCCTGTTCTTAAGCTGCACGTTTCCACGACTTTTAGGACGCCCCAGAAGAATGGCTAAAGTGAATGCATCTTTTCCGTACAGGTGTCTATGGAACTTGGCCACCGTCTCGTGCTTAATATTAAAACTATTGGCTATGAGCTTAGTCAATGATGGGGTAACTCCTGATGCACTCATGCCTAGCTGAATATTTGGCCAGTCCATGCCCGAAGCAATTACTTTGGAAGTGGGCAAAAAGGCTAAACCTCCAGTCGGGGATGTTATTCCAAGTGGACCTGCAAGTTGAGGATTACCGATTTTAATTATCAGTCTTTATCGTCCGGAAGAAAATCGTACGGCTCCTCTGAATCGGTACTAAAATATCGAAACCCAAAATTTGAAAGACCAATGTATAATATGTTGGCGCTGCTGATGCGCACTTTACATTGTGAGTTTCGACTTTCGAAGTTGCTAGAACCTGCTTACCTCCACCATTGGTAAAATACTCAAGAATAGTTGAAGTATTGAGATCTCTTTCAATCATGAAGGATATGCTCTGGTTAATCTGGAACGGTCCTAGGAATATGCAGAAATGATCCTGTAAATTTTCGCCGACAGGAAGATCAACTGTTGCCTTGATCTGAAATGTGTTGAAAAGAGAAGTAGATAGGTAGTAGAATCAGAAATATTACTTAGATAATATTATTTGCACCTTTAAATTGAATCAAGTTACAATTTGGAATAGATAAATGCAAATACCAACCCCAACGGATTTTAAATGCCTCAGGGGCCCAATGCCGGACAGCATTAGCAACTTTGGAGTCTCAATGACTCCACCACTGACGATGATTTCTTTTCTTGCTCGAGCAAAACGCTTCGTCCCGTGTTGAGTATATGACACTCCATAGGCACGGTGCGACTCGTCAAAATGAACCTAGTGAACAGTATTCGATCTCAATTTCAATTTTAATTGTGCGTAAAGGAGTTAAAACATCCTTTATTCCCCACCTACCCTCGTTGCATACGAAAAGGTTGATATTTTAAGATTTGGACGGGACAAGAATGGCTTTAGATATGTTGTGTAAGCATCTTGTCGAATTCCGTTCTTTATTGCATACTCAACCGCAGAAAATCCGGTTCCACGGGGTCCGTTAGCATCTACAACCTTGTATCCCAGCTCCTGTCCAGCCCTCAGGAATTCTGTCCCCATTGGTGACCACTTTTTGGCCTCTATGTGAACTGGTCCAGGTCTAGCTCCGAAATAGTTATCTCCTACTTCCCACAGCATGAAGTTTATAAAATACCGTATTAAAAGAGTTGGTTGAGTAGTATTAAGAGCTCATTACCATTGTTAGTAAAGGCTCCATGATAATCAATGGACTTCTTAAAATATTTCAAAAGGTTCGGATATGCCCAGCTCTGATCACCGGTCACGCTGGCCCAGTGGTTATAATCGTTGGGATGTCCACGAATGTATACCAGGAGATTCAAAACGCTGGTACCTCCTGTTGAGCAGCATTCGATTGATAATTGATGAACTTGCGCACAGCTAGATAGGTGCAGGTTATATTATATCACACTTGGTATTACATACACTTAAGATCCAAAGGGAGAGGAAAAGAAGTTTACCAAGGGTCATAGTGGAAAGTTTTGAGCCCTATTCTCTTAAACATTGATTCCCGGCCGTGACTATCATTTGACCCATCTCAACCCGATCCGAGCATCAATTTGTCTCAAAGAAGCGGTACTCGAATCTTGCGACGTTCAGACTCCTTTGTGCCCGTACAACCCAATCCGTGCAATAATATTATTTCTAAGAAACTTTGTTCGGCTCTTCGGCCTTTTTGTGCCCAAACAAACCCGATCCGTCCAATATTGTTTCAAGAAAACCGACTTCGGCACTTCGGCCACCTTTGTTTCGGTATGAACCCGATCCGCGCAATATTGTTTCGAACAAACCGAATTAGGCATTTCGCACATCACTGTGTGCTTACAAACCCGACCACACCAATGTTGTCAGAAATAAATCGAATCAGGCTCTTTGAACACCACTGTCCCAATCCCAAACCCGATCTAAGGGCAACTGAAAAAAATTGTCATTCCTTTTTCTCAAAATAAAAACCTACCTACCTATGCTAGAGCCAGGATGGCATCATAATTTAAAATCAATTCAAATTTCTCGGACGAAATAGACAGTGTGACAAACATACAAAAGATTTATATTTTAAGATTAACTTAAATAAATCTCACCTAAAGTTCTTCCTCGGGGCCATTTTTGCTCCTTTGAAATTGAAGGATTAACAAATTGCACATAACAGTTATACCTAGGTTAACAATTAAAACAAGTTGTGTAAGTATAGAGCTTACTTTGTTCTCTGATGCTTGTGAAGCATATTTCTGTGGAACTGTCTTGTAGCTCCAGTCATGTTGAGGGTATGCAAGCAACAATGGAGCCAACCCCGGTATTCTTGTGAGCGGGTTAGGATAGCCACCAGCCTCAATCAGCAAAACCCTTTGGTTACTGTTTTCAGAGAGTCGAGATGCAACCACGGCCCCTGCAGACCCGGCTCCAACTTTAAATATATTGCAACGTTGAATTTAACTTGGGAAATGATAGAAGCTTCTGAGGTCATGTATGGATTGCTTTATGCCTAAACTTGTCGATGGAGGTTACAGATGATATAGATTTTATGGGTTACGAATAATTCATTACTTGCTACTTGCTACTTGCTAAAAATATATGTATGTATTTCTTACCAACAATGAAATCATATACTTCCTCGGCGCCATTACGGTTCTGGAGCTTGAACTTTGCTAAGTCCCACTGGTAGTTGATTGAGCTTAAAAATACGAATACAATAGGAAGAACAGATTGTAGTACTGTCACGATACTTTGCATCACTAACTTGTCCCTAGTCTAACTCCTAAAATCCAGTATACCAGTAGCTAGAAGCTAGAATGGGAGAGAAGCATTACTGATCTTTGGAACAATAGTGTCAACAATTCCTTCCAATTTATTCGGCTGCGTACACAATCAAAAACGGATAGTCCAGATTCTCTCCAAACTACAAGCAAATTAATTTAAAGGCTAGGACTAGCCAACTTATGGATAAAGAAATAACGGAAATTCCTAGCTCAAGTTGCTGGAAAGCCTTTCCTTTCAGTATAAGAAGTAGACCTTAATTTGAGCAGAGTAACGTGAGGAATGAGATCATGTAGAGCTCCAGTACTTACCCCGATTGCTAAGTGCACCTATGCTCCAGGATGTGCTAAATACAGGTGAAA
Organism: Hypogastrura burkilli; assembly: GCA_034696285.1. Classification (NCBI taxonomy): domain Eukaryota; kingdom Metazoa; phylum Arthropoda; class Collembola; order Poduromorpha; family Hypogastruridae; genus Hypogastrura; species Hypogastrura burkilli. The sequence goes on along the minus strand of JAQFZY010003064.1, from coordinate 2,039 downwards.
CTCAATGCTCATAAGAAAGAAGGCATAATACTACATACATACATATAGTAGTAGTACACAATGCAGGAGAAATCGGGCTATGCGCTTCCATATAACAATACAATACTCAAGGATGCGTAAAATAGTAGTATATTCCTTATTATTTTTAAGCAGGAAATAGCTACATATATAAACCGCTCCATAATTATAGTAAGACGCGGTTATCTCTACAATGATCACGAGTTTAAAGATGAAATTCTTATAAGAAATGCATCGCTTATTTTCCCTACTGTTACTGGGATAGGCATAGAAGTTTAATGCAGAAAACAACAAGAAGCACGCTAATCCAACGTGTATAGGCACTACCTCAATCTGGTTGAAGGACATCAAGTTTATTGCTCTTTTTACAGGTACTACCTCTTTGGTTATTGACAAGTTTTTTGTTTTGTTTTTTGGATTAAATCCGTGTTCCATGATTCTCATGTGAGAGAGTTTATGGCTTCACTTTTCCTTAAATACCATTGGCCTTGGAATGCTGATTACGTTCCCCTTTCTGCTCAAGCTACACCTGAAAAATGAAATCTAAATGTTATTAGCGTAAAGTGCTGAATTGTCATTGCCATTGACATCTCATTCGTGTCCTTCGGGTGTAGTTATGTTATAATGAATACATTTAATGTATTATTTTTATGATATTGAAAGTAATTTCGGGAAGCTTTAAAAGGAGATTAATTATGGAGTTGGTAAATCGAAACTGAACTCGGAAAATACCTTGAATATTATTCGTTGTTGCCTAGCATTAAAAACTATCTTTATTTTGCTTGTCTTCTTCTAACTATTATAAAATTATAACAGACTCTAGGCTGAACGCACGATTCCAGACGTATTTCTCAACATACGCCCACCAAAAACATTACACAAAAAGTTATGACCAATCCGATGACCAAGTTAGTTGGTCAGATTGTTAGGGTCAAGGGGTCAGGACTTATGGGCCTAAAACATGACCCTTAGCAATGAATTTTTATTTACCTTTGTTTACATTTTTGAGAAATCCTGAAGGAATTTGTTGTCACTTTTATATCCGGCATAGCTCATAACAACCGGAGCCAGCTACACAAATTCCAGCAACACGCCACTAGCATCCCAATTTGTATGTTCTTAATTAATTCGTTTAAACTGTCTTGCTAACATCATACCATCTTTAGAGTTAGGTATCGATTTATTTACTAAACGAAATATTCGCACTAACTAGTTCCAAGCGTAGAGCCAGCCTCGCTAAGCGGTGGAGCCGCGTGCGCAAGGATAAGACACCAGCCGAAGGTGAGGTCGTTACTTGTAAATTCATATAACCATACAAGCGAAGTCAGTTAAGATTCAGGATTAAATCATGAAAAGTTTACCTATCAGTTCCTTATTTTTAAACTTTGAGTTAATCTGACATTTTTTTTTATTTGCTAATTTACAACAAACGGAAAATAAAATGAATAGTTAATATCAGAAACACAAATTCCAACAGGTAGGTATATAGTATGTACATTATGTACTATACATATGTAATTAAGCACAGAACGTTCCTACTTGACGTAGTGGGTACCTATAGTAAATCCGAGCATGACCGCATCCACGAGTATTAATTAATATGGACATTATTTAGCAATGAGGACATGCCGGGTGATTACGAATGGGTCCGCTAGTACTTTTTGGCGTTAACATCTGGACGTCCACATAGTTACGATATGGAAAGTATATGAGTACATGTTCTAAAAGAATGGAGTATGGAATATTAATAAACCGTTGTAACGCATGTAATCAATGACCATTAGGGGCGTGTTTGGATCGAATTTGAGGGGGTCTAAGAAGATTGGAAGGGCTAAATGGGAATATCTGTACATTTAAATTTATTATACAAAAAACTTTATTCTTAGTATTATGTAAGGAGACACTTAATATAGTTTTCTGAAGAGAGTGAGCTAGGAATTCTTTATGCAGGTAGTAATTAACAGCAGCAAGTATTAGGATTGATTCGAAGGATGAATACAATAGGATGATACACTAGCTAT
>JAQFZY010003063.1:0-10334 GCA_034696285.1 Hypogastrura burkilli | reverse complement strand
TTTACCCAGGGCTCTCTTACATTGGGCAAGGGCCACTTGACATTTCCGGGCCCTTGCTCTACAATGTGGGAGCCACGCGAGCTTGTTGTCAAGGATTACTCCAAGATACTTAGCGTCTTGGACAATAGAAATGGCTTCTCCATCGAGACGAGTGCCCTAACTATGCCAAGTCGCCTCTTTGTGGTAAAGATAATTACCTGAAATTTAGCAGCTAGCACTGCCAGATCAACTTCACGGCACCAGCGGGCTACGATGTTTAGCCCTGTTCCATTAGGTCTAGAACAGTGTCTAGAACTGCCCCGCCCTGGAGGACACCTCGCTTATCAATAGGTTCCATAATGTTAGTAACATTGATGTGGAATTGGCTCCCTGCTGTATTAGCTACAGGATGGCATTGTCGTGTACATGCGTACGCTTTGGGTTACTACGCTTGCTGATGTAATTGGAGGCAAGTAGTAATGTGAATTCCTTTGTGTTTGCTCAAGGTTCTAATTCCTTCCTGCTTATTTGCCGAGTCCAGGAAGTGTTTAGTAGAATCTGAGACTAGTAATTACTTGAATTAGCTGACGGTCAAGCTGTTCTCAGCTGTCCGTGGTACGTATTCGTTTGATTTATTGGCCTTGCCATGCAATCCACTGACGGTCAAGCTGTGCACAGCTGTCCGCAGTATGTATTCACTTCGGATTATTGGCCTTGGCAGGCAGCCCACTGACGGTCATGCTGTTCGCAGCAGTCCGCAGTGATATAGTTAAAGTAATTTTCCTTCTTTTCAATCATCCAATTATTTTGATGTCTGCAGGCCAGATACTGTTGGTCAGACTGTTTTCAGTCGTCCGCAGTGATTTGGCTGGAAGGGTAGCCTATCAGTTGTAAAACTGTGTAGCTGCCTATATAGTATCAACTGTTGGTCAGGCAGTATACAGCAGTAATGTTCCTTTGAAATTCTTCTCTTTCCATTATCAAATGCAAGCCTGTCTATTGGCTGCTGCAACGTGTGCTGAGGGCTACTGTACATAGTGCCCATATTGAATGTTGAGCTTGGGTAAGGAATTTCTATTTGGCTTTATCAGTGATAACAATGCTGATTTATGGATTCGCCGTGCCTAGCGATCCCTGAGTTGTCCATATTGTGTAAAGAGTACTGTACTCAGCATTCCATGTCTTTAAAGTCTTTACATAGGCATCTGTACTACAGAGCCCTACTCTATGCCTGCAATATTCGGCTTACCTGGTGTGCTGTGCTCAGCTACCAGTATCAAGGCCGTCCTCCACCACTGTAGAGTGCAGGTAGGAAAAAGTTGAATCTTAAAATTCTGTGATTTAACTGACGGTCAAGCTGTTCTCAGATGTCCGCAGTGTAGTTGCTTTTTTAAATACGCTCGAATGATCAAATGATATTCGGCTTTAAGTTAATTACACATGCATTGACGGTCATACTGTTCGCAGCAGTCCGCAGTGATGCAGTTGAAAAAATCTTCCCTCCCTTCAATTATCTAATTATGTTTGTGTCTGTAGAATAGTCACTGTCGGTCATGCTGTTCCCAGTCGTCCGCAATGAATTGGGTTGAAGTGCAGCTTATCAGCGGTAAGACTGTGTAGTTGCCTCTATTAACTGTCGGTCAGGCTGTACACAGCCGTCCGCAGTGATATTCCGTTGTAGTTGTTCCCTTTGAATTCTCAAATATCAGCCTGTGTATGGGTGTAGCAACCTATGCTGAAGGCTACTGTACACAGTGCCTGTACTGAATGTTTAATTGAGGTAAGGGACTTCAGTTGGTTGCTTTATCCGTGATAAGCGTTGATATGGATACGCTGTGCTCAGCGATCCCTCATTTGCTTTTAATGTGTAAGGATTACTGTGCTCAGTATTCCTTCATACTTTGAAGTCTTTACATCGGCATCTGTTCACCCTTGTCTAGTTTGCTGTGCTCAGCTACCAGCATCAAGGCCGTACTCTACTACTATATAGTTCAGGTATGAAAAATTCTTTAGGTTTTGTACTTAGGCTATTTCCATCCAATATCCTACACTACAGCATGGACGGTCTGCCTACTGGAGTCCAGTTCCAATGCATGTAGATGTAAAAGGTGGAAGGAGCCTGAATTTTCCTTTACAAGTAATGAGATTACTGGGGATCAACTTTCATGTCAGCCAGGCCTAGTGATCTCTGATAACAAACTTTTGAGAAAATTATCAGGAGTTGGATTCGGAATTCCTTGCCTTTCCACTAAAAGCTTTTTTCCCTATCTGCTGCACAGTTGTGTATGCAGTAGGGAACCCAAAAATTTTCTGCTCCTGATTCCTGGCTTAGGCCTTGCGTTCCCGCATGACCTTTCCCTGCTTTTCCAAAAAGGCTGCTTCCCTTGGAGTTCCCATAACTCCACTAATTGATGAGATGAAGGTGATTTGGCTGGCCTTGACCTAACCTATGGTTTTTTTTTATGTACGCCTATTTTGTTTTTATGCAGGGGAGCACTGTTCCGTCCTTCCGGTTCTTGTGTCTCAGTACGCTGAGTCACACTATTTTAATGGGGATAGGACTGCAGTTCACTGCAGTCCTCCTTTCATGAGCTGACGCGGGTGATTAAACCGTAATTTTCAGGATTAGGGATTCCAGTGCTCTGAATTCCCTCTCTCCTTATTACACTGGGATCAACAGCTCCACTGTGTTCCCACGTGTAATTTACCTTATGCCTTTGCCTGCAATTTTTTAGTCAATTATGCCAATTAAATAGTTGCAATTAAGTAAACCAGATTACCCATCGGGTCGCCATGCGCTGCTCCTGGGGCTATGCGGCGGGTTTCATGCGCGGGTTATACGCTTGTGTGACCCTGGCTTTCCCTCACGGTAGCCTAAAGTGTTATCCTTTGACCCTAAGTCTCCAAATGTTGTCAGGTTCTCTGGTTAGCTTGCTCACAACTACTATGCATGCTTATGATTCTGTTATCATGTTTGGTACCATATTGACTGGGTTCCCGACTCTGGTTCTGCTACCGATGACCTCGGACGTGGGTGGAGGACACGGCTGGCTCCCCTGGGTAGGTGGAGTGGTCTGTCCGGTCCTCATCTTCTGAATCCCCACAAGTCACCGGCAGGAACGACTATGGACGACGGGCTCAATCGGGCTCATACAATAAGGTGCGTAGACTAAGGCATGACAGGAAAGCTCAGCCAAGGTGTTTAGTTTATTCCCTACGGAAATCGTATACAGATATAAAAGACAAAATCCCTGTGGCTTCTGTCATGTAATATGTATTGTTGGCGTCGAAGGCGCCCCTAAATATTATGACTACGCCTGCCCAGTGTAAGCTGGACAAGCACCTGCTACCCGTTCCCTCTGGATGGGTATGTATATGTAGTCTATGGACGGACCCTCTGGTCCCCTCCTTCCCTTCGGCACACAGTCCAGCAAAATTTAGTTATGGAAGAACCCATGTAAATACTTAAAGCTGTGCTTATACAATGGAAACATAATGGGATAGTCACACTTCATGCGAGACTCATTGTTTTTTGGTATATTCATAATACTCCTAATATGTTTTACTAATATCTAGTGTAGTTTATAATATGTCCTGTATTTTGCGGTCTGGATTTAATAATTATTCAGAGCAATTAGGGATTGCAACGGGACCATTTTCGGGACCGGGACTTGCGGGATCAGTCCCGCAAAAACGGAACCGGGACTTTGCCCCTAGTGCCGCATAAAGCGGGACCAGATATACATTTGAAGCCCTCATTCTGCCGCGCTGATTGATATTTTTTTAAAACTTCGAAGCAAACTATCATGCAAATTTCCGCTCTGCCTATAGTATTAGCATCACTCAGTGTGCTATTTTATACATCGTTTCCGTCCAGCGTCTTAATTGTCCGATCTTAATCTTTGTCTGTCGTGAGTCCATTTCATGATAACATGACTGATTGCATTGAGTTTAAAAAGGGTGGTCGTGGAAGGCAAGCTTTGGTTTTATTTTAAAAGCGCAACAGACAAAAGTCTGTCCAGAGTAAGAAGTGTTCAACAGTTATATAACAATTCCATGAATCAAAACAGGGCTCATCAATACTTGATCATTTTAGAAAATATTTAATAACATGTTGAGCGCGTATTAAATGGTGCTGGAATGAATATAATAAAACGCGCACGTGCGTACGTGCCTGCGATAATGCATGTAAGCAAACATTGTTGTCAAGGTGTTGCCAAGCCTCATCTTACTATGCGAACGTTAATGCCAGTACACTATGGAGATACACTATGAAGTTTACGGGCACAGGCACCGAATTGTAAAATGAAATAAATGATTTACTTGAACTATCCAACAAGCTAAAACTCTAACGGCGAATGAGGAACAACACTTTCTAAACATTTCTAGAGTGGATCTGTAATCATCAATCAATAAACGCCAATTGCAAATCTACGCTCGAAATGATTTGAAAACGTTACTCCTCATTTTGGGTTACTGCAGAGGCTTGTTCGCTTTTGCTAGTGCTTACATATACACCGTAAGTATGTATGTATTTAACGCAGAATAACCCTACACAGTTGGGCTTGATTTATTGCAGCATTATTACACTGCACTGTCATTTTATTAATGCGGAACCAAAGTCCAAAAATGCGGGACTTTTTGACTGGTCCCGGTCCCGGTTCCGAACATTGCGGGACCAAAAAGTTTGTCCCGCTGCAATCCCTAAGTGCAATCCAATGTTGTCCTAACAACACACGTATACTTATGGTTTCAGTGCCCAAAAAGTTTGCATAGATACCGCAACCAATCAATTAAACGTCCAAGCAAGACCCTTAGCGTTTTATATAATAGCTACAATCATGTTTCGGAAAAAATGAAAAAAAATATCATAATAATAACGGTGACGGATAGATGCTCACGATGTGTACTGTGTTTGGATTTTTTCGTTAAAGCGGGAAAACAAACAGCAAAGATTGTTAAAGCTTTGCGGTTTTTTACCTGAGTGGACGCCTTGGTAACCTTATTTGAACGTCAAATTTTGTCGACTGGTATTTCCCTTTCCTATACGAAATGTCACCTGTGAAATATATATATATATATATATATATATTTGTATGTATATAAACATTTCTGTCGACGAAGCAACAATGATGTCTACCCATGCACTTCGCTGCACGGACCTCATGCTTCGAGAAATAATGCGTGACGAAAATGGATATCAAAGTACACTTCCATTTGATGAGGAGACTCTCCGAGGAGACTTTCGGCAAACATTACCAGTAGTCCCAAGAGGAAACAGAACCCAGATAATTGAAGCATGCCTGAAGAGAAGTAGACTATGGAAGTCTTTCATTCAACTAAAGCTGTCAACGAATATGCGAACAGGCAAAAATCGAAGTGAGTTCAACCAGTGGCTTCTAAGCGTCGGCGACGGTACAATATCTAACGACTGCGGCTTCCCAGAAGATGTTATTGAAATTCCTCAAAATATGGTAGAGCAGGGAAACATCTTCGAAACCATCTACGGTGAAACTATCAATCAACATGATGTTCAACAGTTAGCCCAGAAGGTAATTCTCGCAGCAAGAAATGAGGACACGATTATGAACAATGACCGGATAATCAGAATGATGCCTGGCCAAGAACGGACCTACCTCAGCGTGGATACTATTGTTTCAGATGATCCAAACGAAGTGGACAGGTACCCAGTTGAGTTCCTTAACCAACAAACACCATCCGACATGCCAACTCATAACCTCGCGTTAAAGGAAGGAGCTATCGTGATGATTCTGCGTAACTTTGGAAGGATTCTGTGTAATGGCGGAATTTACACTCAAGTGGAGGCAGTTTCCTATTCGTCTAGCGTTTGCAATGACCACCAACAAGTCTCAAGGCCAGTCGACATTTACATACCAGAACCTGTCTTCTGCCACGGACAACTTTACGTCGCTCTGCCCAGCGGAAAACATCTCGATAAAATTAAGGTTTATGTCAAGTACGGCCAACGACAAGGATACGTCTTGGAAGACAGTGACAGAGTTTTTACGAAAAATATTGTCTACAGAGAAGTGCTACGGGATCAATACTACCAATGGAGGCGTCAGATTCGGATAACGTTGAACGCATCTCTGAATTAGAAGACCTTCAAGACGGCTTCGAGTTTCTGCAGTTGGCCCTCATTGCAGATGATCAGCAGAACGATGAAGACCAGGCGTATTGAAATCTACACGATTTTGAATTTGAACCACCTCAGATACCTGGCTGCGATAGGCCTTCCGTCTTCGACATCCACGGTAATTTGCTGCCTTGAATATTAAAATCCCTGAAGCACTGCTATTAATCAATTTCCGATATCGACTTCCCGTTCAATGCAGAAATATAAATACAGATTCCCTACGTAGTTAGCAATACAGATTTAGAGAAGATCAGAACTAGAGTAGTTATTCAGAAAAACAAGTATAGAACTTATCCAGACATACAGAATGATTGAACTTATTTAGAAGTACAGAAATATAAAAGTTATTTAGACGTACAGAATACAGAAGATATTTAGAAGTACAGAAGTACAAAAGTTATTTAGAAGTACAGAATACAGAAGATATTAGGAAGTACAGAAGTACAAAAGTTATTTAGAAGTACAGAATACAGAAGATATTTAGAAATGCAGAATACAGAACCTACTAAAACTACAGAACGCAGAAGATACATAGACGCATATAAAGGACAAGATTTGACAGGATACTGGAACAACATTGGACAATAAAATGGAACAAAAAGATGAGACAGGAAAATGGAATACAAGATTGGACAGGAAAATGGAACACAAGATTGGACAAGGGAAATGGAACACAAGATTGGACAGGAAAGTGGAACACAAGATTGTACAGGAAAATGGAACACAAGATTGGACAGGAGCCCAGGAAGAATAAATTGTAAGACAGAAAACAGGATCGAAAGACCGAATATCGAAACGGAACAATCAAAACGGATCACGAAGATAGATCTAACGATCGAAAAAAAAAATGAATACCCTTCGGGGGGCTACGGCCAATTGACGCGCTTTTTGGCTTATTTATATTTTCTTTAACGTAGGTTATATACATAATCAAAATTAATTCATTCGAATATAGTTGTAAAGCCTGTATTTAATGTACTTTCTTTGACTAGCCAACAAGCCCGCGCTGACGCGGAACTAACAGTTGCATATAATCACTACGAACATTCCAGCTACACTTTTGTCGATTTTAATTTTCAATTCGAAATTAAATTTTAAAATTCGATAAAAAAAATTATTTAAAAAATTCCTAGGGTACATGAGCCATATGTCGAAGTCGAAGTTAAAGAAGTGCTGAATGAGTCGACGCATGTACCCTAGAAATTTTTTAAATAATTTTTTTATTGAATTTCGAACTGAAAATTTTAATCGACAAAAGTGTAGCTGAAATGTTTGTAGTGATTAGATGCAACTGTTAGTCCCGCGTTAGCGCTGGCTTGTTGACTATACCATAATAAATTCAACGCCTTTTTCCATCATAGGTTAAACACTTGGGAGCTACAACTACACACTCCGTCAGGTTTATTTCAACTAACTATTTTAATAATTTTAGTATACGTGCACACGTTGAAGGTTGCGCTTGTTTGCTTGTACACTATACGCTTATTCCTAGCTAGTTTATTGCACCATTAACCATTACTAAATTGTGGCAAGCTTGCAAATAGAAATAGGAATTAACGGAGAACAAAATCGGTTTAGATGAATCTATATAGGAAGTTACCAGAAACAATATCTGGTTTCGGGGATTAATTGTAATTTTTAGGATGAAGTTAAGGGTGAAGCCTAAACTGTTTCAAGAAGCTTTATTGAAAACAGAATCGGTATCAAGAATCGTTTGATCCACCAGTCCCCATCTCTGGTCTACAGTGGAGTTGCTAAATTGACTTTATTAAACACTTGCAATTACACATAAGTGCAGCTTAAATATCAAAGTTAAAGTATACACTATATCACAGAAATCATATTTAAATGAAAAGACAAATTCACAAGCTACCTTTTTCGCAGTTTTAATTGAGCACCCATCGTGGGCAAATCCTGGACCCGCCACTGGTGCCGCGGCAGTGTGGTGTCGGAAGCAATGTCAAGAGCTAAGACTAGGACGCCTCGTTATGTTGACTAGCTCGTCCGGCAGATCTCGCCTGGCAAAATTGTGATTATTCATTTAAGTATGTTTGGTTAGGTTACAAAACGTTAACCTGACTATAAAAACAACAGAAATCCATCCATATAGTTAGTTAAGATTGTGAAGGACCATACATATTGCTTATACTTATGCATATTTAGTTGTAGGCGGAGTTTGTCCCAGCGTTGCCTTCATACTCATACATTTTAGACCAAAAGGTTTTATGGGATGATCCGGGTTTCCGTCTGTCCGCCAGTCTCTCACACCCGAAACTGCTCCGAACAGTTCATATGTAATTGAGCATAATAAGGCCGGTTATCATACAACGGACTCTTATCGCTCATTCCATGCCGTATTTCCTCGTATTTGCTGCCAAGTCCTGAGAAGCAAAATATTTGACGTGGCTCTTTTCACGGGTCGCGCGGCTAAGCGATTACTCATGTTTCAATTGAAGGTATTATATGCCATCAAAGCATGTACCGTTCGGATCACGTATAACATGAATTATATGTAAACTTGAAGTAAACAATGCATAGTATATAATTTAGATCAAGCATCATTTGTATATAATGTGAGTATGAGTTCTCACAATAAACTCGAACTACGCGAAGCACATTATACAATAACTTTTGAAAAAAAAGATCAATGAAGCACCTATCAAATATCCAAACACAACTTAATTTTGGAAAGGTTTAGATCTAGCTTTATGGCTGCTTCTGAGAAACTAAACTGTAGACATGGCTTCGCTCATGCAGTGGTGCAGGCAGCTCTTTCTATTGGTAACCGAAGAACGTAATGTTATATGTAAACTGAAATTACACAACACAAAGTACATTAAGCATCAGTTGTATATACACTCGTGAAGCGTTATATAAAACTATATTTAAGAGTAGCTAACTTACAAAACGTATTTCAAACTTCCAAAACACTCAGATTTGTTTCACTTTTAACAGATTTATTATAGAAACTCAAATTACACGACGCAGTAGACCAAGCATCACGTGTATATAAACGTATATGGTGAATAAACTCAAAGTAGATAGTGCGTAGTATAGAACATCACTTGTATGGAAACTCAAATTACGTGAAGCGCCATATCAGAGCACTTTGGAAGAAAAATTTCAATGAAGCACCTTGAAAATTTCTTTTATATCTGGTTGAACATCAATTATATGTAAACTCAAAGTACACAGCGCATTGTATTTGATTTAAACCGAGCTTCTTTTGAATATATAAACTCGAACTTCGTGAAGCACATTATCATATGGCATTCGAAAGTAACTAACTGATGACGCGAAGCTAGAAAATTTGAAAGACTTGAGTCTGAGAAAGTTATTACCGTATTAACGTAGTAAAGACGGTTATGCAATTGGTTTGTCCGTCGGTCTGTCTGTCTGTCTGTCCGTCTGTCTGTTCCCTTTCAAATTGCTTCCTTTATGTCCTACTTAACTGTGTATAATCCTCCGAAGATCGATTATCATACAACAGAATTTTTAAAACGCTTAGCAAAATGCAATTTATCGCTCACTCCATGCCATGTTTCCTCGTATTTGCTGTCCTGAGTCTGTCCTGCTGTCTAAGTCCTGAGAAGCAAAATATTTGACATGGCTCTTTTCACGGGTCGCGCGGCTAAGCGTTTAACCAGTTTTCAATTGTCGGTTTTATGGGCGATCAAATCATGTTTGTAACCTAATTATCTACGCTCAATCCTAATTAAAACCAGCAACAATGACAGAGCATATTTCAATGAAAAATACTACTATTGAGAAGCAACATTACACAGGGCTCTAAATTTATAAAAGACGAAGCGCTCATTATTAACGTTCCTGGGCTTATAGACTAATGAGAAGGTGATCAAGAAACAATAGCAACTAATAAAGATGTTCATATGAAAATGCTAGTAATGAAAAGCAGAAGTAAATATTTAGCTCTTTAAATTGCAGCATTCCAAACAGAAGGCAATTTTCCAAAGCTTCTTTGGCTGCTATATTTACTGAGACACTGTCATGTTAACCGTCTAGTTGTGTTGTTATAGCAGCAACGCTGGAAGCGTAATCAAGAAGGCTTTGTTTGGACTTAAACAACTTTCTTTTCGCGTGGCGGTTTTTGATATTTGAACTGTTCTATTGTTCTGATCTGAAATACTTAGACGTGTGGAACCTTTGTGGAACTGATAAAACTGATTTAGCGTTTTAG
>JAQFZY010003062.1:0-10335 GCA_034696285.1 Hypogastrura burkilli | reverse complement strand
AAATTTCGGGACCAAAGTCCCGAAATTTCGGGACTTTTTTCAGGCGGCCCAGTCCCGGTCCCGAAAAGTTCGGGACTAGAAACTTAGTCCCGTTACAATCCCTAATGAGCATACACTAGGCATCTTCAATAATACATTCGGGTGTCGGGTTCATAGGACTATTTTTGCCTCCCTAATGCTTCTACATGTAAACTGGTCACGTGGGGAAGCCGATTTGACCCTGCGGGAGGCATATTTGTCTCCCTGAGGGGCAAATTATTTGCCCCATTGAAACGCTTTGCGATTGGACGGTACCGTAAATTAAGTGGACAGTTCAGTTGAAGTGCTGAAGTTTTTCAGAACATGGTTTTCGAAAAAATCCGCGTGGCGATTTGAATTTTGTCTTGTCGTTCGTAAGGAATCAATGAAAAACTGTTTTAAGGCTCAAATGATCAAACTTCATGATTTTGTTTAGCTTTATGCCTACCAAAGGTCCTAAGGCACAGATGTGTTAAATATCAAATGTAAAAGTTAATGTTACGTTAGGTTTTTTCATAAGGAACGCGAATTTACCTCCCCGGGAGGCAAAAATACCCCAGAGGAGCTTTGCCTCCCAGAGGGGCACAGTTGCCTCCCTGTGTGACCATTCGTACTACTCATCGGCAGACTACTGTGAGCCTTGAAACAGTTTTTCCTTAATATCTCACGAACGACATGACAAAATTCAAATCGCCACGCCAATGTTTTAGAAAACCATGCTCTGAACAACTGAAGCACTTTAACTTAACTGTCCACATAATTTACGGTATCGTACAATCGCAAAACGTTTCAAAGTGGCAAAGTTGCCCCTCATGGAGGCATTTGCCTCCCGCAGGGTCAAATTTGCTGCTTCACGTGACCAGTTTACATGTAAGCGCATTAGGGAGGCAAAAATAGTCCTATATGGACCCGACTGTAATATGGGGAAATGAAATTCGTTCCTGGAGCAAAAAGCACGACAGTAAATGCTTATTTAACACGTTGCATGATATATGACTACATGACTAATGTAACTTATGCACTTCCTTTTCAGTGTTTGACTCGTATGCCAAACCGCCGGAGGGAATCCTGTCAGGTTTGTAATAGTGCATATTATCTTATAATCAAAATCCCTATCACGGCCAAAGTGGGAGCTCAGAATTTGAACATGTACCTAAAAACATGTAATTGGTCTGTGAAGGTCACATAAATCCGATGGGAGACTTCAAAGAGTGTGTTAGTACGGCGGCTAGTAATGTGTCCATAATTGATCCTGTCCTTGCGGCAACGTATCCGGACCTATCCAGCGAGTTCACTGGCCGCTATTGCACGGTTTACGTGACCCCGAAGCCTACGCCGCCTAAGGAGGCCATGCTCCGAGAATCCGTGTCACCTGAGGAGCTCCTTGTATGAAAACGTCCAACACGCAAACCACTTTTCAAAATACTTGAACCGTATTTTAAATTGAAAAACCCCTATTTTAGGACCTGATGTCTATTACTGAAGGTATCCTTGTCATTCCATCAATTGGGACCTGCTTCCCCTCCACCTGCACACAGTTTGACGTTCAGCGTATTTTGAATAATACGTTTGACCTCCATCTCGGCACATTACGGCCTACCGTCAGCTACTGTGCTACTGATAAGAAGGCGGATCTGGATGCTGCGGACATTTCTGTAATGTAATGGGCTACGCAAGATACGTTATATATAGCCGGTTTGAGCTCCTTAAATATAAATTAGCCTCACTTCTTTAGCGCCCTATTGTCTGCAATCACGGGGATCTGCCTCTTTGCTGCTATAATTGATTATTGGACAACTCGAGGTCTTGACAAGCCCCCAAGGCGTGGTAAGGTTCAATTCAAGACTGAAAGCCCCTTCTGCACATGCTTAGTATTACTAACGTAATGGGCAATTGACATTGACAGGTCTGGGCATGCAGTACCTTATGGCCTTCTCTCTGTACACTAATGTGCGGAAATGGCTGAACACGAGATCCTCGGGAGACGACTTGGGCTGCGTCCACGGGATTCGGTTCCTTAGTACGGCCTGGGTCATTCTGGCACACACTTGGTACACGGTCACCTTCATTCCGGTCTGGAACATGGTTGACCTCAAGAACGTCTATCAAGACTGGACCATCCTAACTGTTCTCAACTCGACCGTGTCCGTCGATACTTTCTTCGTTCTGAGTGGGATGCTGGTGGCCTACAACTTGCTCAAGATGCTGGATAAGACCAAGGGGAAAATTAATATTCCCATGTTTTATATTCATCGGTATTTGAGGTTAGCCCAGGAACTGCATGCCTACTAAAATCGATAGGGATGCAGTTGTACAACGGGTTCATTTTGTATTTTGTCTTCTAGATTAACCCCGACGTACGCAATTCTGGTTGGCATCATGGCTACCGTATTCCCTTACTTTGGCTCCGGCCCATTCTGGATGATCATGGAACGATGGTCGGCCATTTGCGAGGACAATTGGTGGACAAACTTACTCTATGTGAACAATTTTGTCAACACTAGTATGCTGGTAAGTAACTCAAACGTTACTGTTCCATGGGGGGGATACTTTCATGCCGAAAGATAGATCAGATACAATTCATTAATTCAGTTGAATCCGGGTTATTTAGGTTTGGCTATATGAAAATACTTATTATTATACTGCTACTATTTAAATTTAATGGTTTTACTTAAAATTTTATTACTTAACTGATTTTTCAACTATTTTAAAAAGTTAATTCAGATTTGAGAACGTCAGACGTCTGACTGTAAGACTTGTTTTACGTACTTTCAATGCCTTCCTCATTCCTTCCTAATCAATTAGTGCGCATCAATGGACCCATTTCAGGACAAAAATAATTTATATGAAACAGTAGTGAGATTGCATGTAATAGAATGTAATTTTAATAGTAACGAGTTTCAATCTAATTAGTAATTGTTTACATGACGTCCATATTAAACCGTATTAAATAGGTTATGCTACTGTTGCAAGATTGCGAGGAACCTAATAGGTTGGGTTTGGACAGACTAATAGGAGTTTATTCCACTACTGAGTGTTATCAGTTTTCCATACAATTTTATTTTCTGTCATAAAAGTACAAGCCTTATTCCTTCAATAGTAAAGAATTGATCTCTATTTGCATAGTGTCAAGGGGAGGCCTGGTATTTGGCCAATGACATGCAGTTCTACATAATCTCCCCCTTGTACCTCTATCCGCTCTGGAGATGGGAAACGTTTGGTCTGGTCCTCCTTGGTATTTCAACACTGCTTTCGATCCTGTGCCCAGGCCTCATGGTATACTTCATGAAGGTCCCGCCCACCACGATCGGAACAAGAGAGTGAGTAAAATTAGGAATATGCTGCTAATGTCAATAATACACAATTTCAAAAAGCTGTCCAGCATGTCCCACATTCTCCGAGGTCTAACCACTTTGCTACATCATTCTAGCCTTACGGACGGGCTCCTGAACGGCTACAATTGGTTCACAGACATTTACATCAAGCCCTGGTCTCGGATCCAAACGTACTTTGTGGGGATCTTCCTGGGCTATCTCCTCTTCAAGACGCGAGGGAAGAAGGTCAAGATCTCGGCCCTAGTGCAGATGGTCGGATGGCTGATTTCTACGGGAACGGCTCTCTCGGTCCTCTACGGGATCTACCCCTACTTTGACCCCGCGGAGCCGATCCCAAGGATTGAAGGGCTCCTCTACGGAGGACTCAATCGGTTCGG
This sequence comes from Hypogastrura burkilli, assembly GCA_034696285.1. Taxonomy (NCBI): domain Eukaryota; kingdom Metazoa; phylum Arthropoda; class Collembola; order Poduromorpha; family Hypogastruridae; genus Hypogastrura; species Hypogastrura burkilli. The sequence goes on along the minus strand of JAQFZY010003062.1, from coordinate 6,605 downwards.
CTGGGGCGTGTCGATAGCTTGGATCATATTTGCATGTGTGAAGGGCTATGGGGGCCTCATCAATTCATTCCTTTCCTGGAAGGTATTCATCCCGCTTGGCAGGCTTTGCTTCTGTGTCTATCTCGTGTCACTCCATTTGCAAATGGTCCTCCAGCTCAGCGCCAAGGTCGCAGTGGACTTTACGCCGTACTATATGGTAAGGATTTAGCTATTATCTGTATTTTGTCTAATTGAACTCTTGATCTCATGCCATTCATATTTTTCCAATTCAGACTAACTACTTCTTCTCACACATGGTAATGGCCTTTATGGTTGGATTCGCTCTGACCATGACCCTCGAGTCCCCTTTCATTGTCATCGAAAAACTAATATTTGAGGGGCCGGCAGGTAAGCTCTTAGCTACTTAGCGTCTAAATAGTTAATTTATCTTATTTACGACGATGATGGGAAGCATTAATGATTATTTTCCTGTTTTTTCTATGTATTAGGCGGGAGGCAGGGAGCCACGAAGGATCCTAGTACGGATGGACTGAAGCGGCCGGCGGAACGATACGGGATATATTACAACAATCAAGATGTGGTCATTAATGCGGAGCCCCAGAAAACAGTACTCTGAGCTCAGTCTTGGTTATCGGGTCAATAGTTTAAAGTTTAAATAGTTTCTGGGACAATTAATATAAGTCTCTACTATGCCCTACGTGCATTTGTGCAATAGACATCTACATAGTATTAAGTATTTAAATAGGTTACTACTACATACTAGACTAGATTCCTCGCCCCTCCCCATATACTCCTATTATGTATGTAAATACCTACATTTTACATCGTAACAGTCAAGGATCGTTCCATCCTGTATCTTATGTGCCTTTTCAGTTTTGAAGGCTGTATCAGAACGAGAAACATAAAAATCATACTACTGTCATGCCGTTCAATAAAAATGAATTTATATTATGCCCAGCTCCAGCCCAGCGCTATTTTCCAAATACCTGATAGTTAATAGTGCTTTAAGAATGTATGTCATATCTGCTCGTTATCACGGTTCCATGCTATTTTTATTTTCGTACGATGAACCAAATAAGTGCTAACTCCGAGCATTGCTTTGCTGCGCCGAAGAAGAATCGTCACTCAATTAATCGTGACAAAAGTTGACCCACAGGTATTTGTAATCTGTATGTGTACATATACCCAGTAACTAAGTAAATTACCACGAATCACAACAATAGGTATAGTACATGAAGAAGTTATCCCAAAGTACAATAATTTTATATTTTGTGTCTTGTCTTGAGACAGAGAGTTCGTATTTATTCAGCAGTGATAGTTCCATAGGGTTTGCGTAGAAGTAGACCAACAACTATCCGCTACAATCGAAATGAACAGTATCACATTTCCCAATAAATACAAGTGATTGAGACGCTTTTGTACAGTAAGTATTCGGATTCCTGCTACGACATTTACCTGGATAATACATATCTTCAACTTCTACGTATGCAAATCGGAAGAAATGGATTAGATAAAGATATATGCATTTTCAGAATACAAATAGACCGTTGTCCGTTTTCTTAAGACACGGCTTCATTTCAAATTACAGAACATTGTTGCTATACTTATCCGCTGGGTACGCGATCTTATTCAATCCAGGTTAGGCGTATGTACCTTATTATGTATGTAGTAGATACATATGTACATGCATAATCCCTAATTCGTAATTCCTAGGCCGAAGGCCTTTTTCGAAGCGGTGGTCATTTGTGTGGCGGCTATTGTAGTATGAAGACGTACTGCTTACTGAATTCCTTGTACTAAATTGAAAATTATAAACTGAAAACTCGACTTGACTAGACAACCTGGACAAAGGATCAGATTGGTTCTTGACTTTTGGACAAAGGATCTGATAGGGCGATAAGTCAGGTACGTCCTTTTGCTTCCCTGTTCCATTTTAAGAACATACATACATAGGTATTATGCTATGCGCGTTTTAAGTTTTCAGTAGTGCATGAAACCAAAGTTATGGAACAAGGAACAATACTCACAAATACCGAGTGCTTTGGCCAAATGTAGTGTTAGGTTGACTTATTAAATCAGTGTGTAAATTGTGCGCTTTGCAATGCTAAGGTAAAGCAAACTGGATAGTGCGTAAACACACATTATAAATTGCGCTGGAGAGAAAGCATTTTTGGTTATTTAAATAAATTGTTCTTAGGAAAGGCTGCAATTGTCACTGCGGAGAATTCTCGTCTCCGTCTGCGGTACTGAACTTGAGAACTAAATTGATTATCAATAATGTACTTTCAGCTTCTCATAATGGATCCAACGGGCCGGAAAAATGGTGGGAAGAAGGTTCGAGGGAAGCATCAGGAACTTTGCGTAGCCCTCAAAACGGAACTGGACGTTGATGCTTTGGGACAAACTGGTGGTGGATCGAGTGCTCTTAGACTTCGTACAGCTCTGGGCACCTTAGACCAAGCTCAAGCTGCTCGGAGGGATCCGAATCACGTGTTCCAAAATTGGAGTGAAGAGATTAGCAGCGTCAAGCTGGAAATGATACAGGAGGACGAAGCCAGCCGTTTCCGGAATCGCAAATCTCATCCTCATGACACTACGAGCCAGACTCCTTCTTCCTCCATTGCCGATACAATACCCGATATGCTTGATTGGAGGAAACCTAATGGAGGATGGACTGATGCTGACAGGAAGTGTTTACACTGGAAGAAAGAGCTCTGTCGCGTGAACGGACGTACGGAGTCCGAAGGGAATCAGTCCGGGAATCATGACACTATGAACGAGGCTGATGCAAGTTCGAGTGTCAATTCAATAACAGAAATGGTTGTGATGCAAGCTTCCGGGGTTCCTGCTTTTTCGGATCCAGGCGAAGCAGATTCTTACAAGGTTTCTTCTTCCTTTGGGCTGAATCAACCTCCACCAGAAAACGTGAAGTTGAGTCTGATTGAAAGACCTCTGACCCCTACCAACGGAAATATGGCTCTTCCCCAACCTGAGTAAGTCCGCCTGTGAGTGTTGTTTCGTATTGGGAAATATAATTGACTAGAATCGTTATTTTTGGACGCTGTTTAGGCAAGTAGCCCAGTACAAGCTTTCGAAGATGGCTCCCGCGGACGGGATCATTCTGGCAATGAAATGTGTGGGCTGTAAGAATGTTCCAGCCGTCCCGCCAGTAATCACTTGCAAGATCGGCCACACATTTTGCGTCAATTGTCTCCAGACGGAGACAACATGCCTCTCCGAGTCTTCGAGCGGACCCTGCGGGGAGCGTTTTGTTTTTGGCCAGTCCAAGCTATTTGAACACTTGTACAACCATTCCGTCTTTGACTGCCCTAACGCGAGCATTGGATGCGAGAAGAAGCTCATCGGCAGCCAATTGAGAGATCACAGGAAGAAATGCAGTTTCAAGTAAGGTACACTATTTACATTAGTACATTATACTACTGGACACTGGACTGGCTCCTTGTACTCGTTTTTCTTGTCAAATGATTAGGAATTCAACTAACACAATTCAGGTTTAGTAATAGATTTCAATTTAAAATAGTAGCAGTCTAATAATTAATCAATTTTATATCCGCTTTCAGGTCCGATGTCGAGTGCCCGTTCAAAGCTTGTCCTGCAGAATGGATTTCTGAGGCCCTCCTCTTGGAGCACATTATATCACACGGGGGTGCATTTGTCAATACTTCATCAGGATTCTACCGTATCCGCGTTGATTCCCGCAAAATCAACTTCAAGCTCAAGAAGGGCAAGTCTCCACCGAAAGGTACTACATTAATTACCGGTAGCCTGAAACACATTAAAAGGTTGAATACAAAAAATATTCAATATTCATGCCAACAGAGACTCGTTGGGTAGAAGTGATCCTTCGCATCGAGGATCTTCACTTCATGTTCATCGTCCAAGTGGCAAAAAGCTCAGTGTTTATGTGGTGCAGTCACATGTCAGGGAAGATCCAAGTTCAGGGACGGAATTTCCAGGCGCGGATCTCCCTCCATTCACCGGACGTATGGTTACAGATTACAGAACACTCATTTCCATTCCTTAGCACGGCTATTATGAGATTACTATAACCTTTGATTTACAGTACCGCAGTCGTAAGATGTGGGTAGGGCCCGTGGCTACCCTGGATCAAAGACACAATGAGGTCTCTGAGGTTGGGGACTGTTTGGAGGTCTACAAGAGCGTCATCCTGTCCACGTGTTCGTACAAGCATTGGGGAAACGACTGCTTCAATGTCGATATCAAGATTTCGGTACGCTCCGCCTTGAATAATGCATTTTCTATTAAACTAGCATTTAGGCATACTACTTACGCAGATGCTCCCGTGTTGTCAATCCCTCTAGGAACAACCCAAGAAATATTCAACCGCTGAAATTCCAAAACTACGTACCATTCCGGGAACCAGGAACGTGAGCCTCGTTAAGACTCCAGCCTTGCCTGCTCCGACTGTTAATATGAACATGGTAAGCTCAAGCTTATAATCAGTCAATGCCATGTATAGTGCACCGGTACAAATGCAGCATTTTAAATTATATGTAGAAAACACATGTGTCTTCTGGAATATTCAGTGAAGCCTTTAGAGTGCAGATGCTTGAACTTGTTGAAGGAAAGACCAGTGAGGGTCAGAACTTCTTCAATGTTCGGTTACCAGCTCCGTCTGTGCTCAAACAAACTGCGGATGTTGACAAGTCGGACGAAGCTCTCGTCCCAGGCTCCGTCTCGAGCATTCCTGATGCTCACAACTTGGACAACATGCTGGTCACAGATACGGCCCCAGAAACTTCTGATGCTGACAAATCGGGCATTGTAATACAATCAATCCATTGTACTTTAGAATACTATTTATTCAAGTACAATTGGCATCCGTCGTGGTCAAAGTCGCTTAATTTGTTCTTAGGAGCTGGAAGGCCCTTCCAGATTCTGTCCTGAAAAGGCTGAGGATATCATGGACCCGCCGCAAGAGGAACTGGAATAGTAGCAATAACTATTATCTTCGTATGCGTTCATGACCTTCTGATCATACACTGATGACTTGAATAATATGACCTTGTTGAAGACTACATGCTTATCCGAAAACACTCTCAATAGAATCCTAAGCTTTATCTACAGATTATTATATCAATGTATCATTCTATCAAACTTGAAATATTACTACTAATTTTAGTTAGCTAACTACTAACTATTATTTAATGAATTTAGAATATAGACCGTTTAGTGTAGTGATGATGTTATGATTATTGCCGTGAGGCGGTGTTCACATGAATTACTAAATTTATAGTATTGTAGCAGCAGAATTTGCAGTGTGTTTTTGTTGATGTGCTTTATTCACCATTGAATTTCATGGACGAGTGACGACGCCCGAGGCTGTAATATTTTATTTTTGGTTAACTTCAAGCATATTCGGCAATCAGTAGTAGCTCGCTTGAGGTTTCAGGTAAGTTTACTACAATGTTCATAGGTCTTCTGAGTTAGCCAAATATCAATATTAGGACCTGCCCTGTGAAAATGTTTTAAGTGTCCTACTTGAATAATTATAAGCTTTCGCATTCAGTGAAATTCACATACAGAAAAACAAAATGGCACTATGGCATTCATGTAACACTCTTCCATTGTTCATTGCACTTAATATCACTTGGCCTCGATTGTAATTCTGATTGAGGTGCATGCTGCATTAAGATTTACCTACAGCAATTCACACATATTATTGATAGTTTTGCCTGGTAAAATTAGGTCGTGAATAATTACTCTCGTACAAAGGTCATCAGTAGAAGTTGTCTATATTTGAACAAGGCGTCATACAATATGCTTCGATGCATCCCATTATAATGGAGGTCTTCATTCTTCATCGTAATATTGGTTCAAGTGAACTTCTATCCCATGCTGGGCTACCTTCAGGATTGATGGCTTGGATTGGACTTTGGTCGACGTTGAAAACCGTTGGACTTTGTATCCAATGTCTTATGCTTCACCTGTGTAAACTGTGCAATCATACATAACGCCGTGCAAATACATAACTAGGCACTGCTGACCTTTGGACGCAAAACTAATTTTTTTTTGTTATGCAGGTAACTAGTAACAATACGGAATAAAGCATTACTAGCACCTGTGTTTGCATTGAACATGATCAGGGAGTCAGACTTACATGTACTGTTAATGATGAAGAAGTATAAATACGGGCAGTTAGTATGTTGATCATTACTTCAATTTTCAATTCCAATTAACGAGTTAAAACCAAAATTTCTTCGTAGCCAATTCGGGTAATCAACTCTTCAAGCATGAATTCCATGATTGCTGTACTGTTGACCGCGAGCCTGTGTCTTGGGGCTTCATCTGCTTTATTCTTCGAGTCCATTGAATACCAATTTGCTTCAACCGCTCGAGTCGTCAACTATCTCTGCAACAAAGGGAAGGACACGATGACGGACAAGCTCGCTATGGATTTCTTCAATTGCTACGATGCTGCCCCGGTGAGTCATCTATTTATTATAAAATTATAACAGACTCTAGGCTGAACGCACGATTCCAGATGTATTTCTCAACCTACGCCTACCAAAAAGATCACACAAAAAGTTATGACCAATCCGGTGACCAAGTTTAGTTGGTCA
>JAQFZY010003061.1:0-10336 GCA_034696285.1 Hypogastrura burkilli | reverse complement strand
CAAAACTTTTGAAATAGATTATAAACTCACGAAATTGGAGAGGAGTATAAGGACGACGGTGGTGTCGACAGCGGAGCTGCTGGTGCTCACATAGTTGTCCTCCCTCACGACCTCGTCAATGTTGATTCCCTTGGCGACCCGCTCGCAGGCCACAATGAACGTGAAGCCGAGCCAGAGGCAGAGGGCCGGCCGAAACCAGACGTGACAGCTATTCAAAGGCTCGTAGCATTTCATCCCTGGTAACCAAAGGTCAAGACAGACCTCAGGCTCATGACAAGGAATATTAGCTTTTCGGACTCACTCTGACTGAAGATGTCATCCTGGGCCGAGGCGAAGACCTGCGTGTCATTGTAGAGCTCCCTGAGTGCCCGGCAGAGGTCCCGGTAGGCCCGGGCCCGCTCCCCCGTCGGCTCACTCATTTCCAGGAGCATGCGCCGGAGGAGGTCATTGTTCCGCCGGTAGGGCTGGACCGTGGAGGCCACCATGAGCTCCACGTCATGGACGATCATTTTCTGGAACTCGTCGTAGATTATGGGCAGGTACTGGACCCGGCCCTCGGCGTCCCCTTGGAGCGTGAACATTGGGCTCCAGACCTTGACCCCGCGATCCAGCTGAGCGACCACTTCCCGGACGACCTGGCTCAGCATGCCCACGACCTCGTGCCTCGACGTGCTGGCCTTGACCACGACGAGCTGGAGGAACTTGGCCTGATACCATTCCAGGACGGCCATGCGGAGGCAGGCACAGTACTCAAAGTCCAGACGGGCCACTTCCTCCATGGAGCCCAGCTTGATGGCCAGGACGTGGCGGGCATGGCGGATGTCCTTGATGGCCTCCTCGAGGTCCAGCTGGGTCTCATGGAAGTGGTTCCGGATGATCTGGAAGGGCAGAAGAATGGAGGCCTGGATCGAGAGCTCCAGCTCGTGGAGGGCAAGGTCCTTGAATTCCACTTCCGAGTTACCGAGCTTCGTGAAGGAGCTGAGGCAGGTGTCGAGGTGCTGGAGGCTCACGCCTGTACCGTACAGGGACATGGACAGCTTGTTCCGGGCCTTCCACTCTATCACGGTCTGGAACAGGTCAAGAGAAGGTCAAGTATCAGTAGAATATCGAGTATCAATAGAATATCAAGTATCCATGGAAGGTTTATTATCACTAAAAGGTCAAATATCAATAGAAGTTCAACTATCAGTAGCATGTAAAGTGTAGCAGTACAAGATCAAATATCAGTAGAAGGTCAACTATCATTGCGATATCAATAAAAAATAGAAGGTGAATTATTAATCTAGTGTCCATTATCAATAAATTGGCAAGTATCAATACAAGTCAGTAGTGCTGGTACAAGGTCTCTCTCTCAATAAAAGGTAAACTATCAGTAAAAGGTCAACTATCAATAAAATGTTAAATATCAATAGAAAAGATCAACTATCAATAGAAGTTCAACTATCAGTATAGCATGTAAAGTGTAGCAGTACAAGGTCAAATATCAGTAGAAGGTCAAGTATCATTGAAATAGAAGAATTTCTCAAAAATAGAAGGTGAATTATTAATCTAGTGTCAATTATCAACAGATGGGCAAGAATCAATACAAGTCAGTAGTGTTAATACAAGGTCAACTTGCAAAAAAAGGTAAACTATCAGTAAAAGGTTAACTATCAATAAAAGGCTAAATATCGATAGAAGGTCAACTATCAATAAAATGTTAAATATCAATAGCAGGTCAAATATCAATAAAAGGTTAAATATCAGTAAAAGATCAACTATCAATATAAGGTTAAATATCAGTAAAAGGTCACCTATCAATAAAATGTTAAATATCAATAGAAGGTCAACTATCAATAAAAGGTTAAATATCAGTGGAAGATCAACTATCAATAAATGTTAGCTTTCACTAGAAGGTCAACTACCAATAAAATATAAACGATCAGTATAGAAAGCCAACTATCAATAAAATATAAACTATCAGTAGAAGGCCGACAATCAAAAAAGGTCAACTATCAAGGAAATATTAACCAAAGAGGTCAACTATCAGTTGAAGGTCAACTATCAATAGAAAGCCAACTAACAGTAGCAGGTCAGATGTGAGTGCAAGGCTAATTATTAATAGAATAATTATCCATAGAAGGGCAACGTATCAATGGGAGTGACCTCTGACCTGTGTGGCCTCACTGATCCCATTCTGGAGCCCGTACTGGAAGAGAAGGAGACTCGGGGCATGAAGGATCGTCCCGTCCCAGCTGTCCCCTTTCTTCCGCTGCTCATAGGCCAGTACAACGTCCCACATCCGTTCCAAGAAGGCCTTCGGGCACCCGTACTCCGCCTCACCCTTTAAAGGTCAAATACGTGTCAAAAGGTTAACTTGGTGGGTCAGGGCATATGGTAGCTTACATGATGATGACCGTGGCGGAAGGCATGCGTGAGCCAGACTTGGGCAAGGAGCTGACCCTGGGCCCGAGTCCCTCGATGCGTCTGACCTTCCAAGTAGTGCCACTTCTCTTCCCCCTCAACCGGAATCTAGGTCATAGGTCAAAGTCAAAGGTCGTGAGCGGTTAAGAGCTTGCAGAGGAAAATAGTGACCCACATCCTTGACGTTGATCCGAATCTTCCCAATAAAGTCGTCCTTCCTCCCCTTGAAGTGGGCACTGTTCTTCTTGACCCCCGTCAAGTCGGCCAGGACCTCGGGGTCATCATCATGGTCCCAAACCTCAATATTAAGAACGTCCCGGTCCGGCCGCATCGCAATGCATTGGAACCGCTGCTCCCAGACCGGGTCCAGCGTCTTGTGCTTCACGGTCGTCCGAATGGACTTTGGCACGTCCACATAGAGCTGGTCGAGCCGGTTCTCGGCCACCGGCCGCTGGACCCCGCCAAGGTTCTTCTTGACCCGGTTCGGGTTCTTGGGGGAGCCGGGCTGGATCTTGGTCCACGTGCTCCGGTCCAGCTGAAAAATAACGGAGGACTGTTCCTCTCATTATTGTCGTTCAGGTCAAAGGGCAGTCACTCTGTGAGGCCGAGAGCTCAAGTCCCGAAAGGTCACTCACCGACAAGTCCGTCTCCACACTGAGAAGGCAGTAGGGGTCAGAGAGGCCGGTCCGGTCCCGGGCCGGCAGCCCCTCGGCCCGCCGGATCCCCACGTTGACCACAGTGAGGGGGTAGTCTTCCCCAAGGACGAGGTCAGTGTAGGCCCGTTGCTCCTCGGGGTCAGCCGCAAAGGTGGTCTGCACGTAGTAGGTCAGGTCATTCTTGTCTGTCGGGAACCGGTCGGAAGGGTGTCCCAGCATGTGATTGGCCGTGTAGAGGGCCTCCTTGTAGAGCATGAGGCGGGTTATCGGGACCGGCGGCCCGCAGAGGCTCTCGCAGGACTTTGAGCGCAGGAGCCGAACCTCGACCTCGGGATCACGGGCACAGGACTCCTGTGACCTCGGGCGGAGGGAGGAGCGTCTCAGGTCAACTGACTCCTGTGACCTTGGGGCTGGGCGGACCGAGGATCGTCTCCGATTCTCCAGGGACTCCTCTGACCGAGGGGTTGGGCAGACGGCCAGTGACTCCTGGGACTTCGGCTGAACAGAGGATTTCCTGAGGTCAACTGACTCCTGTGACCTCGGACGGACAGAGGATTTCCTGAGGTCAAGTGACTCCTGTGACCTCGGCCGAACAGAGGATTTCCTGAGGTCCAGGGACTCCTGTTCCTGTGCCCTTGGAAGGGCAGAAGATCGTCTTCGATCCGGGTCAGGCATGACCTGCGGCACACCGTCACTGTTAATTCGAACGCGCTTGACCCCCGGCGGGGTCAAGTCGTACTTGGGCTGGATCGGGACCGGATCGTATATCAGTCTATCTTCCCCATATTGATAGGTTGACATTTTCACTTGTTCTTTGTGAATTACAAAAAGTGTTATAATAAAAATGGAGCTCTGAAACGCTGATTGGCTGATGATGAATGAGAAAAGAAAGGTAGAGTTCCAGACGAGAGCTAAGTCCGCAGCGATTGCTCCTGACGTAACGCTGCGCACCTCCCAAATTGGTGAGCTGGATGATTCCAAGAATAATGTGTTTACAGTAGAGCCTAATCCCTCACCATGACGACCAATGACCTGCTCAATAATCTTGACCCATGCCCGCCTCATACTCTCTTTCTCTTCCCATTTATTCCTCTGGTTCTGGTCTTGTATGACCTTCATGATTCCTCATATGAAATTAATGAGGTGGATTTCCTTAATTAGTAAATCATTAGGTGTACCTACCGGACTTAGTAAGGTACTATGACATAATTTGGAGCGGGGAAGAAGAGATGTAAGCCGAAGTGGTATCACACGATGATGAAGATTCTGTACTTGATTCCTTTAGCGGAGGCGTCGGGTGGCTCGCTTGAACTGACGGCGGGCAACTCCGCCGCCGCCCTCCGCCGGGGCGGCCACCGCGGGCGGTCTATACAAAAACAAGAACTGTAGACAACACTTCGTGACAAGAGGCGGAGAAAGATGCCGAAAACTTACGCGGTGAACGTGAAGGGTTGAGACGGATTAGTAGGGGCCGAGTTCGTAGCAAAGTTGAAGGTCATTGGCGGGAGTCTGGTGGGTCAAGGTTAAAGGATTCATTAGGGTCACAAATGAGACACTTCTCATGCCTTACTGCCTAACTCACTGGCTTCAATTTAATTCATTGTGTTCCTGCCTCCCCGCCTTATGCCTTCTTACCTTACTCTACACTTGCGCTTCTGCCTTAACATCTTCCTTGCAATTTTCTTGCCTTTCTGTCTTACTTCACAATTAGCCTTCCTGCCTTGCTTTACAATTCTTGCCTTGCTGCCTCAACACATTCTTCTTAATTTCTTGCCTGCCTTTGACTTACTGTCTTACAACCTTCTTACCTTGTTTTGCAATTTTTGTCTTGCTGCCGTACCCCCTTTTTAATTTCTTGCCTGTCTTTGGACTTTTTGCTATACTGCCTTCCTGTTACTGCCTTACCACCTTCTTAATTTCTTGCCTGCCTTTGGACTTACTGCCTTACAACCTTCTTGCCTTGTTTTACAATTTTTGTCTTGCTGCCGTACCACCTTTTTAATTTCTTGCCTTACTACTGCCTACTGCCTTTCAATGCCTTCACTTCCTGTCTTATCCTTTCCTTGTTATTCTCTGCCTTGTTGTTCGTGCCTTCTCGCTATCCGTTTAGTTCTTCACTTGCCTGCCTTACCTCGAAATTCTGCCTTTTTTGCCTTTGAAAGCAAAAAGCTAAGTATTCAGCAACGTTCCTTATACTTACCCTTGGGCGGCCTGGCTGAAGTTGTAAGGTGTTGGAGCCGGGGTCGGGACCGGAGCAAAGATGGCTGGCACGGGAGCCGCGACCGAGGTCACTGGAGTTGAAGGGAAGCTACTGGCAGACCGAGAAGGAAATGCAACGGAAGAGGGCGCGCCAAAGCTGAACCCGCCAGTCGGGGCAGAAGTGACGGGGGTCCCAGCCGGGGTCCCAAAGCTGAAAGCCGGCTTCTTGGCCTCCGGTTGCGGGGAGGCAGGTCGAGCTCTCTTTGAGCCGGCCCCAGGGGACGTTCCTTCAGGAGCTGGAGGGGAGCTGACCTTTGGAGTCCCAAATATGTTGGAGAGGGTCGTGGTCGAGGTCGGGCTCGTGGGAGTGACAGGGGCCGTCGAAAAGGTTGGGAATCCGAAACCGCCAAATGGGCTACCACTAGTACTGCTAACCGGCGGGGCCAAGGCAGAACTGGTAGGGAGCTGGAAGGCGGGGGTCGGTGCCGGGGCCGTCCCTGTCTCTGCAAAAGCGCTCATCTTGGTCCCGGACCCTTCTTCAGGCTCTGCCGTCTTCCGCTTCCGCGGCCCGCCGGCAAATGGAGCAAAATTGAAGGCAGCAAAGTTGTTGACCGTAGTGGGGGGCGGCGGAGGACCCGCCTTGGTCAGGCCTGCTGGCTGGGGCTCAGGGCAGGAGACGCAGCTCAGCCGCGTGATTGGATTGATGACCGAACAGGCCGGGCACTTCCATCTACAAGATAGAGCCAGAGTAGGTCAAAGGTCACAGTACTCTACACTCAACAACAACCCTACACTTACTGTTTCACACTCCCGGGAGGAACCAGCGGGAAGGTCTTGGCTGACTCTGCTGCCACTGCCGCCTTGTCCTTTCCTGCGCCAGCGGGGCCTAGTCCCTCTTCCTTGTATTTGGCCGGTATGGGCTCTGTACAGCAGACGCAGCTCAGAGTTGAAACTGGATTGAAGACCATACACTTTGGGCACTCCCACCTGCAACATAAACCCAATCAGAGTTTTACAGCCGTTTGGATTGACCTCAATACATGAATAACTCACGTGTTAGCAGTGCCCGAAACAATGAGCGGAATGGGGGCGAATGGCTTGGGCGGCTCTGTCGGAGAAGGATTTGAAAGCCCGAAAGAGAAGGGTGACGGAACTGTTGCTGTAGCCGTTGAAGCCTTCGGAATCCCGAAAATAAAAGAGCTGGGAGGAGTCGAAACTGGCGCTGTTGTAGTCGCCGAAGCGTTTATATTCCTGAAAACTAAAGAACCGGTAGTGGCCGGAGCCGACGCTGTTGTAGTCGCAGAAGCGTTTGGAACTCCGAAAACAAAAGAGCTGGTAGGGGCCAGAGCCGGCGCCGGGGCCACCGTAGCCGTTGAAACAGCCGGAAACCCGAATTTAAATTCGACAGGGGCCGCAACTGTGACTGATTCGGGCTCTAGAGGGTCTACCGCCTCATTGGCGTACTTGGAGGGTCTTGGTTCGGTACAACAGACGCAGGCGGGTTTGGCCATACCGTTCTGGACCATACAGGTTGGGCAGATCCATCTACAAGAGAAACAAGTGGCTTAGCTGGGTCCTAAGTAACCGTGTAAGCGTATCTTGATCGGAATCAACTCACTGTTTAACTCCAGCAGCCTGAACCAAGAGCGGAAGCGGCTCAGCTCCCGCTCCCAGCCCATTCTTGTATGAAGCAGGTATCGGCTCCGAACAACAGACGCAGTTGGGCTTGGTCACGGCGTTGAACACACAGCACGCTGGGCACTCCCATCTGAAAGGGAAAAGAGCGGGTACCTTGTAACTCACTTGTATGTCAAAGGTCAGACTTAGGCAGTAAGGCGAAGGTTAGAAGCTGGAACTGTACTAGAAAAAGGCATAAACTTACTGCTTGACACGATCCGGGGCAGCGAAGGGAAGCGGGATGAATGGCTTGACTGCTTCTTTCTTAAAGGCCGGCTCCTCCTTGACAAGGACAGCCGGCTCAGCGTCTTTGGCAGAAACAGAGCTAGAAGAGTTCGTGTCGGAAGAGGCAAGAAATGCCTTGGAGTCAATGGCATCAACTTGGTCCGAATCCGAGTCATCCGAATCCTCAGTATCTGAACCCGCCTTGGCCCGGGCCAGGGCCGACGTCCTCATGATCTTTGAGAGCGGCCAGGCGGCCTGGAACGGAAAACTCCGCCGCCGGCCCCTACTCACCACCGCTTCCGCCTTCACTTCCAGGGGGGACCTGGTCCGGACCATGGCCACGGCGAGTCCATTGGGAGTGGAGTGAAGCCGGGCGGGTCGCTCCCGGCACATTTTCCCGCCCCCGCTCTCCTTCTCGGAGTCAGTTAGGCTGCAAGGATAAAGCCTCCTTAGATCCACAGCAACTACAAGATTTTGACCTTTCCACTTACTCTGCCGGTGAAGGTCGTCCCGCCCAGAAGGCTGGAGCCGAAGGGCTCCGCGGGGTCAGGCCTCCAATCGGGAACGGCTTGACCTCGGCTCCAAAGTCCATGATTGAGCGAATTATCGGCGGCCCGCCGCTTTCTTGCCGCTGGGTTACGAAAGCGGGCTTCAGGGTCTCTGTTAAGGAAGTGGTAAGCATTTTGGTTTTAGTAGAATCAATGTTAATTATTAGTAATTTAAAAGCACTAGACTAAACATGCCAAAATAAACCAAGGGTGCTTGACTTACTGAAATTAAGGGAACTGGTTGAGAGGTGACGGCCCTCAACAACAACCGGCGTCGTGGACTTTTGCAGAATCTCAATCATTCTCTGTGCCGTGGACGTCAGTTGCGGGGACGTAGAGTCCTGGACCTAATCAACGATCAATAATTGTAATTCAGACTATATTTAAAGATTTAAGTTAGCCTTAGCCTCTGACCCCTGTACTTACATCTTGGACCTTCTTGGCACCCACGAAGATGGGCTTCTTGGCATATGGAGAATAGCGGGACGCGTCTCGACTCATACTCTGATTGAGGCTCTGATTGAGGCAGGCCGGTCGGGAGTAGGGCCCACGGTGGGCCCGAGACGAGGACGGTCCAGTTCTTATTGGCCCAAATGATGACGAAGGGACCTCGGACATGGAAACGCTATTCGACGTTGACCACGTCGCGCTCAAGTCACCATTATTACCTATCATATGTCATAAGAACCAAAATAGGATTAATCATAGCGGCAAGCCACAAGCGGATTTATACAGGGAACAGTGCAAATCCTGCGCCACGTGCACGTAAGGCACGAGGTCAAAGGTTACGTATAATACTAAGCTCTTACATTGGGAATTCTACTTACGTGGGCGTGTGCTGAAGGAGGAGGAAGGTGTTGGGGAGTTCCGGCCCGAGTCTGGTCCTGACCCTTTCTGCATTCTGTCCCAGGTCACGAGCTCAATAGGAAACAAGAGAGACGATGGACTTATCAAGACCGAATACTGAAGAAGGAAGAAATTAATAATTTACAATTTCAACTTGTTTGATTTTTGGCGTTTTGCTTTTGCCAACTTTTGCACGTTGACGACGTTATACCATGGAATTGGGTACCGGTAAAATATACCGCTCTGATGATGTAACACAACCTCAGCAGTTACAAATTCCGCAATGAGGATTTAAGAACAGTTCTACAGTAACCCTGGACCTTTATGAGTAAACTATCAGTATTACACTCATGGTGCATAATATAGTTAGCAAAATCTAACGTATTTACGCAATTAAATTATTAGCAGGTCTCTTAAGTGAAGGGTGGAAAGTTTCCGTAGTTGGTAAAGATTAGTGAACCTGACTCGGCCTTCGGCCTTGGAGCGTTGAATTTGAATGGAGGCGGGCGGGCCTGCCTTTTGCGGTAACACCACGTTCCCATATTCCCACTCTAAAGAACCTGCCGGACATATTAAACGGGTAACTATGCAAAGTATTATGATAGAATAGGTGACAAGTTAAGCTATTCGAAAACTGCATTGGTACTTTGTAATTAAATTCACTTTGCATAGTGGCGTTAAAATTAAGAAATAAAATAAAATTCACAAATAGATCCGGTTTTCGGCGTAGTTCCCTAATTCTTCATTATTGTGGGAAGTTAACAACATGTTCAACTATTTCTTATCCTTCATGTTATGCAAAAATCCGCACTATTGTTCCATCAAATGCCTTATACATAGGTACAGGTACCTACTAGAAAATATTGAACTTGCAGTTGAATACAATTAGCTTATTTTTATGGAAATGTTAAAGCCGCTCCTGTATATCATCACCTAAACTTTGAACTTTAGCATAGTAAAAGAGGCGAAGGTAGGAAGGGAATTATGCAAGTTGAAGGAAGTCCATCAGATAGGACTAGTACTACGTCCTAGCATTTATTCCTTGTTGCATGCAAAGCCTGCGAAAAGGAAGTCGGCGGAAAATGGTCCTTTTATTATTATTCAGCTGAACTTTAACTCCTTCCCATTGTTCAATCAGATACGGACGGCTGTTTTTTTTGCCATGTCTTCATCTTTTATTCCCATTCTCATATCTTACATGTATTTATGTAAGGGCGCCGGCAGAAAACCCTTTCACGGAATTTGCTAACTCAAGTCTCTTTGGATCAGGGTCAGGGTTGTATAACAATCCATTTATTCTATACGTACAATGATATGTAAGAAATATTTTGTTATGACTTAAGTTTGATTTTTTTTAATACGTTTTAAATCTGATTTTCTTAAAATGAATTACTTTACATCGGATTTTGAATGTCTTTAAGTTTTTCTGCGAGAAAATTCCGGAAAAAATAATGAACCTTGAGGAAATTTCTTTCTCTGTTCCTGACATAATATAGCAATCAGGAATCATGAATTTTTAGTCAAAAACTGTCCGTTACAAAAATCAGAAATTGTTAATCAAAACCGCCCGTTACGAATATCATGAATTTTTTGTCAAAAACCGTCCGTTACAAAAATCAAGATTTTTTAGTGAAAACTGTCCGTTAAGAATATCATGAATTTTTAGTCAAAAGCCGTCCGTTACAAAAATCAAGATTTTTTAGTGAAAACTGTCCGTTAAGAATATCATGAATTTTTAGTCAAAACGGGCAGTTACAAAAATCAAGTATTTTTAGTCAAAAC
>JAQFZY010003060.1:0-10338 GCA_034696285.1 Hypogastrura burkilli | reverse complement strand
TTGAACCCTGAGGAACACCTAGAGTTGTAAACTTTTTAAGCGAAACTGAGTTGTTAATTTCTACAAACTGGGCTCTACTATGCAAATAAGAAGAGAACCAGTGGTTACCGATATTGTACCAATTTAGCTTGTGAAGAAGAACAAGTTCCCTGTTTACTTTATCAAATGCTTTCCTCAGGTCAAGGGAAATTAGAATACAAATATTACCATTATCAATTTCAGTATAAAGATGGTCAGTTAGAGCTATATGTGCATGAATGGTTGAGTGTTGCGCTCGGAATCCAAACTGATTAGGATGTAGTACATTATGTAGGTTTGTAAATGCAATTACTTGCCGGTATACAGCTTTTTCAATTATTTTACCTAATATCGGTTGAATGGAGATTGGTCGGAGGTGACTAGGGTTCGTTGGGTCCGGAATCTTTGCCAGAGGAATAACTTTGCTAGTTTTGAGCTCATCTGGTACTATTCCACGTACGATTCTATTATTTAAAATATCTAACAAATTACACGAAAATGAATACGAAGTAGATATAGCAGTTGATAACATTCTAGGGCTAATTCCCTGAACATCCTGAGAGCTTATAAATTATATAGATAGATTGCTTCTCAATAATAGCATTTTTCTAGGAAATATGCTCTGTGTTCTTGTTACTTTTAACTAGGATTCTGTTTGATAATTAGATTAAAAACATGCTTTGATCGCATTAAAACCTTCATTTGAAAACTGGTTAAACGCTTAGCCGCACGACCCGTGAAAAGAGCGATGTCAAATATTTTGCTTCTCAGGATGACGTAGGTTGGAGGCATCTGTAACTTAGTAGTAATTTGTTAAGAAACTATTCGGAATGATTGGTAATTATGTGGGAATATATATATATATATATATATATATATATATATATGTTAACATACATCATCTTCCTGGTGATTTCAGAATTAGTCAATCCTAACTCCGTATTGGGTCATTTGCTACCACACGTAGCTAACCTGGGCCGTCTGAGCCCCACTCCGGCCAATAGAGACAAGTTCTTACACCAAACTAATTATACTTGAATTTACAACTAGAAGAGGACAGATTCCTCACACGACTGTATTCTATCACACCGTCTTCGGGTACTACTACAGTCGACACACTTCCCTTCCATGCCCTTAACCCACGCTGCATGATTTGCGCTCTGGGATTCAAACCCAGGTGGAAAAAGTGATGTTTCTAGTTTATGCCGTTAAGCGGCGCTAAACATATGATTCCGTCCCCAACATCCCGGGCCCCATAAGATGACCATCTCATCATATAATCTATATTAAAAGTGACCTTGACCCTTACTCAAACCTAAACCTTAACCTGAACCAAGCCAGACAGGGATTGCCGGTCAAAGGTATGGCAGCGCGAAGCCGTACCATGTCTTTTATCATCATGTCCAGCCCTCAACTGTCTGACCTTTATAAAGACCTCTAGAAGGCGAACGAATCTAATGTCAACTCCTAATTTTACTCTAAACTTGAAGAGTAAAAAAGGTAACTATAGGTCTAAATACTTAACCTTATCTAAACTAACCTACGAGCCTAGAGCTCGTCTTTCGGCAATAAAGGACACAGATTGACGATGGGTCGCTTCAATTCTCCAGTCGCTGTCTTGACGGTTACGACCCGTACCAAACCTTGAGTTCCTGGGTGGACTGCTACAATTATTCGCATTCTCCAGTTAAGCGGCGGAGAACCGTCTTCTTTGAGAAGCACCAAGTCGCCAACATTGACAATCTCCGCGGACTTCTTCCACTGATTACGCTATTGCAAGGAGTGGACATACTCCTTGTTCCAGTGGCTCCAAAAGTGCTGGAAGATCTGCTCAGCTCTTTGCCATCTCGACAGTCTGTTGACATTGAGATGCTGCAGATCAGGTTTTGGGATAGCCGTCAGTGGCTCCCCAATCAGGAAGTGTCCCGGCGTCAGCACGTCCAAGTCTCCAGGATCCGGTGACAGCGAACAAAGTGGTCTGGAGTTCAATTCTGCCACCACCAAGCATAGCAAAGTTGAGAACTCCTCAACGGTGATAGACGCAGTCCCCACGATCCGCTTCAGGTGGTACTTCACGCTCTTGACACCTGCCTCCCAAAGTCCTCCAGGATGAGGGGCAGCAGGCGAGTTAAAATGCAAAGAGATCGCTTTATTAGCCGAAAAACTAAGCACAACACGATTATGCTCAAATGAGCTGAGAAAGTTCTCTAACTCTCTCAGCTCCCACAAAATTTGTCCCATTATCTGAATAAATGTCCCTAGGCTTACCACGGCGAGACGCAAACCTCTTCAAGGCTCCAATAAATGACTGCGAAGTCAGATCCAGTGCAAACTCCAAATGCACTGCCTTCGTAGCAAAACAAAAACACAAAAATACCCTTTATGTACAGCGTTACCTCTCCCTTTAGCAACTGTAAGGGAGATTGGTCCTGCGTAATCTACACCGACGTGTGTGAAGGCTCTCGATTGGTTCACACGGGCAGGAGGAAGACTTCCCATAAGCTGTTGAGGTTGAGCCACTTTGGCCTTCAACCGCTTACACAATAGGCATCTTCGCACTAGACTCTGAATTCTTGAGCGAGCATTGAGAATCCAGAATTCTCTTTCCAGAGACGTCCACAGGAGCTGGAAACCTGCATGATGTAACAAGGAGTGATACTGCAGGATGAGGAGGTGAGTCAACCGATGACCTCCAGCCAAGATGACCTGATGCTTGGTCTTCAGACGAACATATGACCTCTGAAGGCGACCTCCGACTCTAATCTTTGTCCAAAAACTCCTAACTCCGTATTGGGTCACACTTAGCTAACCTGGGCCGTCTGAGCTCCACTCCGCCCAATAGGGACAAGTTCCCACACCAAACTAATTATACTTTAATTATAACTAGAAGACGACAGATTCCTCACACGACTGTATTCTATCACACCGTCTTCGGGTACTACTACAGTCAACACACTCACTTTCCCTTCCATGTCCTTAACCCAGGCTACATGGTTTGCACTCTGGGATTCAAACCCAGGTACAAAAAGGGATGTTTCTAGTTTATACCGTTAAGCGGCGCTAAACATATGATTCCGTCCCCAACACAGGGCTTGGCAGCAAACACGAGGAAGCAAGGCATCGAGTGAGCGGTAAATTGCATCTTGTTAGGCGTTGTAAAAATTCTGTTGTATGATAATCGTCCTTAGGAGGTGCGTGTAGAACGACCGCGTCGAAGCGGCGCACTTAATGCTCTTATTACACACAGTTAAGTAGGATATAAAGGAAGAAATTTGAAAAGGGACAGACAGACGGACAAACCAATTGCATTACCGTCTTTACTACGTTAATACGGTAATAATGGGCATTGGCATGGGCGCGTTGTTAGGGCGATCTGAACTAACAATACGGGGCATTGGCATAGACATATTTAGATTGTAAACTCAGTAAGTGGATCCTCCTCCCTAAATACTGCTACCAGACAACAAGGGGTGCCGGCAAAACTGAAATCTTAAAAATTGAATAAAAGTCTGAAGTGGTAACACATCACTGTCTTTCTGAACTGTTTTTGTTGATTGATAACTGAAAACACGTACGTGCATACTACTCTGCGCTATATTAAAGTCAATTGTCAAGTATATCTACATTTCAAATTGCAGGCCATTTGGTCATACCCAGGAGGCTAGGGACGAGATCCTACCGAATCGACTTAGTGTGACACTTTTAGCCCGACAAATCCAAAGTGAAGCGGGCAAATATAAAAACTCCAGTTACTAACACGTATTGTATTTTGTAATTGATATTTACTGTTTACTGATATTTAGTGTTTCTTCAGTGAGGTTTTAGACCAAAAGGTCTTATGGGATCATCTTGGTGTATCTGTCTGTCTGTCTGTCTGTCTTTCTGTATGTCCGTCACACCCGAAACTGCTCCGTAGAGTTCATATGTAAATGAGTATAATAAGACAATTTCTGCTTCGCTTCGACGCGATCGTTCTACTCGCTCCTACTAAGGCCGATTATTATATAAGGAAACTTTTACAACGCATAACATGATGCAATTTATCGCTCACTCCATGCCTTGTTTCCTCGTATTTGCTGCCAAGTCCTGAGGAGCAAAATATTTGACATTGGTCTTTTCACGGGTTGCGTATTGCGTAGCTAATCGTATAACCAGTTTCCAATTGAAGCATGAATCGATCGGATCAAGTATACTAACACGAATTATATGTAAACTCGAAGTAAACAACGCATTGTATATAATTTAGATCGAGCACCACTTATAAATACACTCGAAATGCGCGAAACACATTATACAATAACTTTTGAAAAAAAATATCAATGAAGCACTTTCAAAATATTAAATCAAAATTAGATTTCGAAAAGGTTTAGAACTGGCTTTATGGCTTCTTAGCAAGCAAAAGATTTAACAGGAAGACAATTTCTGCTTCGCTTCGACGCGATCGTTCTACCCGCACCTACTAAGGCCCATTATTATACAACGGAATATTTACAACGCTTAGCAAGATGCAGTTTATCGCGTATTTTCCTCGTATTTGCAGCCAAGCCCTGGTAAGCAAAATACTTAACATGGCTCTCTTCAGCGGTCAATTCATTAAGCCATAAACATTCCTATGAAAATGCCAGTAATGAGAAGCAGAAGTAAATATTTGGATCTTTAAATTGCAGCATTCCAAGCAAAATTCAATTTTCCAATTTCTTCTTTGTCTTTGGTTGCTATATTTACGACTACCATCGTTAACCGTCTAGTTGTGTTGTTACAGCAGAAACGATGGAATCATAATCAATAAGGCTTTGTTTGGACTTGAAAAACTTTCCTCTCGCGTAGCGGCTTTTGGTATTTGAACTATGTTCTATTGTTCTGATCTGAAATACTTTGAGTTAGAACTGTGGAACTGATAAAACCGATTTAGCGTTTTAGATGTTAGGAGTGGAAACTAGTCGAACACCATCCACGCTATAACCTGGCGTTAAAAGGACACCTTATAGTCGAGGAAATGTCAAGCTGAAGCAATCTATTATTCCATGCGATGCTCGACTCAGAACTTGATATCTGCTTTCATACTCCACTCAGCTAATTGTTACATGCTGGCCACAGTTTCCAAACTTCAGATACGCTTTTCATACTCAATTCAGCTATTTATTACATGCTGGCCACACAGTTTCCAAACTTCAGATAGATCCGCTTTTCATACTCCACTCAGCTAATTATTTCATGCTGGCCACACAGTTTCCAAACTTCATTTCTGCTTCCATGCTCCACTCAGCTAATTGTTACATGCTGGCCACACAGACAGTTTCCAATCTTCAGATCTGCTTCCATGCTCCACTCAGATTATTGCCGTATTAACGCAGGAAATGCGGTATATAGATTTGGTTTGTCTGTCCGTCTGTCCTCATGCTGATACAGCGAGTAATCGCGCATCAAAATTCTATGTGAAAAAACGCTATAATAAGAACACTCCGCGAAGTAATTGCTGCAGATTTCGCAGCTTAAGAGAAGCAGGCTTCACATGACCTGAGTTTTTATAGGGTTTTCTGGTTATCTAAATTTGTGAAATTTCTACTACATACGCTGCAAAACACATATTTGTAAGCGTGTCAGGAGAAGCTTCTGTCTGTGCAATGCGTAACGAAGGCTGTACCACACACGTTTAGAAATCAAAAAGTAACTAACATAGACCTAAGTATGTGCTTCATAAATGGTCTTTCCCGGTTTTTTTGACAAAACAAAATGTCAAATACTCATGTATGGGGTTATAAACCAATGAACATGTGATAAAGAAACAAAAAGAAAACATGAACATACTTGTATGAAATTTTTAATAATAAGAAGCAGAAGTAAATATTTGGCTCTTAAAATTGCCGCGTTCCAAACATAATTAAATTTTCCAAAACTTCTTTGTTTACTATATTAACAGCGATAGAGTCTGTGGCTGTATCACACACGTTTAGAAATCAAAAAGTAACTAACATTGACCTAAGTATGTGCTTCATAAATGGTCCTTCCCGGTTTTTTTGACAAAACAAAATGTCAAATACTTCTCATGTATGGGGTTATAAACCAATGAACATGTGATAAAGAAACAAAAAGAAAACATGAACATATTTGTATGAAATTTTTAATAATAAGAAGCAGAAGTAAATATTTGGCTCTTAAAATTGCCGCATTCCAAACATAATAAAATTTTCCAAAACTTATTTGTTTACTATATTAACAGCGATAGAGTCTGTGGCTGTACCACACACGTTTAGAAATCAAAAAGGAAATCAAATCTATTAATACAATTAAAAATCAATCAATACTATAATAGGTCTAACTAGCTGCTTCATAAATGGTCACTCCTTGGCCTTTTGACAAGAAAATGTCAACTGCTTCTCGTGTATTGGCTTATAAACCAATGAACAGGAGATAAACCAAACCAGGAGATGAACCAAGAAACAAAAAAATGACATAAATATGTTCGTACGAAAATGCTAGTAATGAGAAATAGAAGTAAATATTTGGCTCTCTAATTTGCAGCATTCCAAACAGAATTCAATTTTCCAAAACCTCTTTGGTCACTATACAGCGTGGCCACGAGAATTGTCCCGGTATTTAAAAAATTGTAGAGCAAAAACTACTTAACTTATTGGAACGGGGTTTTGTTATTTGACATCCTGAATATCTAGGAGGAGGTACCATGAACTTTTCGGATTTTTAAAGTTGCAGAAAGTAAGGTCAAACTGAGGTCAAACCAATCGGCTCACCATTTAGCTTTACGTTAGCATGGGCGGAAATCTTAACGACAGAGACTTGACATGACAACGGAGGCTTTGGGAAAACTAGCAGAGACGTGCACCGCTGTTGACCTCAAGAAACAGGTGAGGCAGATCCACAGCCCAGTAACTAATCACAGTTAACTTATCACAATCAGATATTAAAACTAATGCCCTAATAAATACCAACTAAAACACATTACACAGAGCTGACTAGTCAATCACAGAGATAGCAGAGGTGGTATGGCATTAGCACTATTATGTAGAGCTTAGATTTGGGTTGTGGCGCCTTTATGAGTGAGTTGCGCGTATGACTAGCGTAGGTAGCGTAATGCCAGAGAAACCTCTCGTCTTTCGTTTAGCTCTTTGTACGGCAGTGTATTCTTTGTTCATAGTTCATAGTTTTAAAGAGTTAGCATAGAGACAGCTACTTGTCATTAGAATTAATAACATAATTAGAAGACGTATTTATCCGTTCCGCGTAAGCGCGGGCTTGTTTGGCTAGTTCTATTAAGAATCATGAAAGAAACTTGGTTGGTTGCGTGTACCTATGCAAACTGTTTGGGCACTGGAACCGTAATTATACGCGTGGTGTTAAGACAACATTGTATTACACTGAATAATTATTAAATCCGGAGAGCAAGATTTAGGACATGCTGCCAACTGCAAACTATAATAATACGTACATCATTACAAACAGTTGCAATTATTATTCTCACGTCCCTATTTCATAACTAGGGTTCATCAAATGTCCCAAACGGAACCCTCGACTAAGATTTTTAATTAGAAAAGGCTGAAATCTTCAAACCTTGATAGGCCTGGTACAGGTATTCCAAACTTTAATAGGCTTCGTAAAGGATATATACAAGTAAACAAATTCCTTAAGCATTAAAAAAAAGTGAACAAAAGTCTAAACGTCTCCTTTGATAGTGGCCATACTTTGGCTCTTAATGAACTGACCTCTCGACCATAGTCCTAAGCCCCTTTAGGTGTCTAAGGCGTCGCCCCTCCCCCTTCAAGGACGAGAAAATTGTAACCTGTCCCCGTAATTTCATGTATTAATATTAAAAATAAAACATGTCCCATATGCGTTAGTCTGTCCAGATCAGACGCTTTCGCTGCCAAAAATAAGGCGATAAAAATTGCCAAAAATAAAAAGTGCCCAATTTGGAGTAAGTTGAGAGAGCGGCTAGGCTAGTATTTTTGTTTTGATAATAGCTTGGACGTTGAAATATGTAGTTTAGTGGAGTATAGTTCTTATTTCTTATGCAGGCAGTGTAGTTTGGTTGACATTTTTTGTCTGGATTCTCGGGCAGCGGTACTGACCTCAACTCAAGACCTTGTATGTCGTGCATGGGGCCTTACATAATTCAGCTTTTTACACAAATTTACACTTTTTATTTGAAATACATGTGCTAATGTTTATACTGTATACTAATACCTTTCCACATGTCATTTTTGTTGTTTCGGACTACAACAAACTTGCACGGGATAACTGTAAGTCAGCCTTTTCACCTCCGGTCACTATGTAAGCGCTACTTCTACATTGACATGCGGGCCGAATATTTAAGTCACAGCGCAGAACTGGACATACTTTCGACCATAGACTTGTTTTCGGATATCTACTGTAAACAGGGAGAATGATTCTTTGAAGGAAAACGACGACTTGGCATTTAACATTATTGAAAACTTTCATCTTTATTTTCGTTAAAATTGTTATTAAAGCATCGTAAGGGCATGTAAATAATACGTATACACGTAAAATGAATCACTCGCACTGACTCAGCTGATGCTGCCGCTGGCTAAGTTATTATTTATCGTCAATATGCTGCCTCATCCTTATTCTGATTTCTGAAATATTGTATTGAATTGAAGTATTGATAAACGAAACATAACTTATAATTTTTCTGCATCTCCATTTGGCTTCGCTATTTGAGCATTATTTATCCGAGCGCATTAAACTTTTGGCAAGACCTGCTAATACTATATTTGCAACTTCTGGTACTCTTATACCGAAACAGCCGCCTACCAATTTGAAGGGTTCTCATTACTGCAAACTGACTCGTTTAAGTACGATGAAGGATAGACATTTTAATTTTATCTCCGAGTTTAATATTTCCAGTAGCCACAATGAAAAGTGGATCATTCAGATCAATCAGACGACGTCTCACAACGGAAATCTGCGTCGTCAACTGTTGTGCCTTTATGATCATTGCTAGGTGCACTGCCGCCTTGTTCACTATGATAGCTGTCAGTTATTTCTATTTGTTAAACTGGATTCATGGATTCAAGTTCTTCTACATTGAAATCAACCCTGAAAAAGAAGCCATTAAGTAATATAATGCTCCGTTTCGTATCTACTTACTATTGATACTTGGATATGCCATACATATAAATGTTGATCTTTCGGCATTTTTTTTGCTGAAATTTTGACGTAGGTTATCCTCATGATTTTCGTCCGTCAGTTAACTGTCAAGAAGAAAATACAATGAGTCGGAGCGGCTAAATAGCTAGCCAGTACAACATTCCGAATGTATTTATATGCTGACAACTAAGAACTGCCAAGTTCCAGACAATACAGTATACATTGCTAGTTATATATCTTAAGTTCAAACATTATCTTATTAATTTAACTTACCCACTAACATTCAGAGCTCCAGGTAGTAATGAGCCCGAGCCCGGGACAGTCCTAGAACGTTTCAGTCACGCAAGATATGTTACTGGTTCAGGAACAGAAACGAGGAACAAGAATAGAGATCGTGTCGGAGGAAAATTATTGTAGAGTAATGTAACAAAGCTGTTGAAGAATAATGATGAGATGTTCAAGTTCTGATATTAAAAAACTGTAACACTTGCCTAACAGTGCAGACTTGCAGGTTACAGATTATCGAACATGTGATCCTATATTCAAAAATTTCCACCAGTCCCGCCCCCTTTTCTTATTTCACGTAATTTGTAGCGTTTTTCTTACTTTCCGCAGTTTTTAGCACTCTTTATTTTTGGCATGTGTGAAATAAGCCAAGTGCCAAATAGGCCAATCCTGGTCCAGTTCAAAACAGTTCACAATGGCCAATACGAGAACAAGAGTGGCTAGTTACTTGCCGTATTTCTGTAAGTGTGATGGCAAGAAATCTACATTCACTAAATGCGCAAGTTGTTGGCTACTAATGCCTTTCTATTGGTCATAGTGCAGTCTGCAGTTTCAAAATAGTCTACACAGGAACAGGGCGGATGAATATATATTTTTTTGTTCACCCAATCCATATCCCCTGTAGTTTCGCATTTAGGCATTGGCAAACCTCAGTAGGATGAACTTAGCTTACTTTCAGATAAGTAAGCATTTTACAAAAATTGTATGTGTTTCTAACGCACTGTAGAGAATACAGCCCAGTTTTCAGTGAACACGGTGCCTTCGATTTCAAAATTTTATTTCGCTTCGAGCTAACTATCTTATATATAGAACGCTAACGTCCGAATATATATATATATATTTGTATGTATGCAAACATTTCTGTCAACTGTTCGCAAGGCAGACGACCGGTTGTTAGGATAACACAAATTG
>JAQFZY010003059.1:0-10338 GCA_034696285.1 Hypogastrura burkilli | reverse complement strand
TGCAGGCGTGAGAAAGCATACTATGGGAACCCACTGTGTCTAGCCGAGAGAGAAACGGAGGGAAGACTCAGTGGGTTTCACCCGCAAATTATCTGTGACGGTGTGACGTCTTATATTTTGGTTTTTTGTGTGGTGTGGTGTAGAGATTCAAAAACTCCTTCACTTTCACCTCAAATAAGCAAGGAAAACGAGCATTCTGAGTTCTGAGTACAATGATCGTAGTAATTACTTAAAATAAAACTCGTAAATACCTTGTTCCTTAATATTTAATTTCTTATATAGATATTTACATACAAATATTTACGTATATTAACATCGATTTTCAGGTATTTTCCACTCATTACTCATCCATTGTAGAATAAATGGACCCTCTGTAAAGAGCATAAAATTCTGTTTTAGAGCCAGCCTTTAGCAGAAAGTAAAATAATGACTTTCAAGATGTTAATTGTGCAATTTCCAAACTGATCAGTGACTATGTATACGATGTCTAATGTTCTAAACAATTAGTGCAACACATATACATACATACAATACATGACCTAATAATGCCACACAAAAGTTACATTTTTGTTGAAAAAACAATCTTTAATTTTCAGATAAAACAACAAGTGATTCATATTGTTTAGTAGTGGATGAATGGTAAATTTATAGCTACTATCTAGAAGGCTCTCCCGGTAACTTGGCTGATGTAGTCCATGAAGGCAGTGATCCGGGTGAACCCGACAGGTAAGCCCCTCTCGCAGGTCAAAGAGCCAAAGGACACGATCCCGAGTTGCATGAAATAGCGCTGGCCGAGCGGGCCTTCTCGCTCAACCATTAATGGCCCACCGGAGTCCCCCTATAAAGATATGCAAAGTATATTACTACTTAAATTAAAACAGCTAATACATAAAATTTAGATCCCGAAGTAAATGGACTCCAAACCTTGCAAGGGGACGCCTCCCGCTTGGTAGCAATACAGATAAGATTTCCTGTCACGATCCCACGGAAAGCAATGCGGCACTGACTGTTAGGCATGACCTTGACATCTGCCTCCTTTAAGACTGGGCTCACGCCTGGGGCATCTAGGAATTAAGATAACGTATGCAGATATGTATCAAATTAGTTCTAGAGCAGTGAAGTGAGCACAAATGCGCACGTGTAGAGCTTCGGAAAGCTCTGCACAGGCGCATTGCTTCTATATGCTTCGCAAAGCTCTGCACAGGCGCATTGCTTCTATATGCTTCGCAAAGCTCTGCACAGGCGCATTGCTCGTCTATGCTTCGCAAAGCTCTGCACAGGCGCATTGATCATCTATGCTTCGAAAAGCTCTGCGCAGGTGCATTGCTCGTCTATGATTCGCGGAGCTCCACACAGGTGCATTTCTTGCCTATGCGTCCATTACATTTTGTTGATGGCAGGACTTACTGTCGGCGGGTTTTCCCCATCCTGAAACACGGGTTGCCTCATCGGCGTAGAATCGAGAGAGGTAGTAACGGTTGGGCAAGCAAATTGGCTTGATACGATCTAAAGGTCAATAAATATAATACTGAAATCCTTGACTGATAAGTCACGAAAAGTATTTGTGTAAGCTTACCAGTAAAGAGGATTGGTTCCGGGAGCCGCAGAATACTGATATCATGAGAAATGGTGTTTGCGTTGTACTCGGGATGTTGGAAGATGTTCATTCGTGTAATGTTGAATACTTTGCGCCCGTCCTCAACGTCCTTGGAAGCCTTGATGTTGTGGGTTCCCAGGAGCATGGTCACGGAGTTTGCTCTAGAGAGGTCAAATCAAGGTCAAAGAACACCCGAAAAAGGTGAATTATTATGGGCTCCTACTTGTCAGTGCAATGGGCAGCCGTGATGACGTGCTGATTATCAATGAGGGAGCCGCCGCAGAAGTGACGCCCATCAATGAGCAAGGCGACCATCCAGGGGTACGCATACTTGAGGGCCTCCCCGCCCCCAACAATGTTCCCTTCCGGCTTGACTGCTCGGTTCCCCCCTTCGCTGGCCCCGGGGACGGGGGTCGGGACTATGATCGGGAACTGGGGCTGGGAGTCCCCGCCGGCAACGGGCGGGAGCGTGCTCTCAGCTGTGGCCTCCGTCGACGTCGTGGTTGTCCTTGGCGTCGTTGGGACGTGGATGGAAGGGCTGGGCTGACCACAGATACCTGTAGGACAAGGGTGGAGCTTATGGGCACTTGGAACACTATTTTGGGCATATTGAATGGTCAATTAAGCTCATCTATGGAGTTAACTGACCTAACCTTACATAAGATAATCTTATACCTAACCTCTCCAAAACAAAGCTAGTCTATGAGCTAATCAACCATACCTAATTATACAGTAAAATATGAGAATATTTTGGTGATGGCTGGGAATACACGTTTGGTTGACTTAATATGTAATAATAGTTTGAATAATTCATTTTCCTAGACCGGGATTAATTTCGGTTCGATTCGACTCACTCGTAAAGCTTGATTTCCAAAAAAGTTCCTAAATTCGCAAATAAATCCGTAGTACATGCTTCAAAGCTTACCATCATAGACTGGCGGCTCAAGTTTTCCAAAATCCTCATTCTCTGGCACAACCTAAGAATTCAAAGGACGTGTTTTCAAGGGTCTCAAATTTCAGGGAACTTTTCCTCCCATCCGGCCTCAATTTATGGGAAATGTGGAGTAATCATCTACATAATTCTTTGAAAATATGAGGAGGGATTCGAAATAATGATGAGATTTTCATAGGAGAGAG
Source organism: Hypogastrura burkilli (assembly GCA_034696285.1). NCBI lineage: Eukaryota > Metazoa > Arthropoda > Collembola > Poduromorpha > Hypogastruridae > Hypogastrura > Hypogastrura burkilli. The sequence goes on along the minus strand of JAQFZY010003059.1, from coordinate 7,604 downwards.
GAAGTGGGGTACAGGATTTCAGGGCCTGGATCAAGTGTCGTAAATAGTTTAAATTGGGCCCGGACGCCCTCTTTGATTGTTTTCGCTATATCTGTTCGCAACAATCTATCTGCCCACCAAGTACTGCATCTTGAACCCTCGGAAGTTGAAGAGGGAGGAGGACCGGAACCGGACACCCAGCTTGTTCGCCTCTGAAGAGATGATCATCGGCGTCTTGGCATTCATGTCCCCTGACATCCTGCATTCAAAATAGAACGGGGTAACAGATACGTCACACACATTTTGGAGCTCAAGTCATAATTATAGATAGGACAGGGCTCACCTGGGTAGCAAGTATCGTATATCGTATTATGTGTTTGGTCTGAATTTGGCAAATAAATACCATCTACTATGATATGCGATATTTGCTCGCACATTGAATTTCATCATTATATGGTAAGTGTAAGGGAACGAGCTATCTTCCTATTCAGAGATCCTTACTACGGCGCTTTGCGCAGGCGCGGCCGGAAAAAGCTGTATGAGCGCATTAATATACAGCAGGTAATTATCAGGCTTGATCAAACCAGTTTGGATCACGCACACGCACGTTTAATCTAGACCTATTTTCCAGCTCAATTTTGCGCATGCGCATGCAACTGAGCATAGCACCATCCGGGATCAGCTAACCTAGAATATACTTCGGCGCCATTTTGCACATGAGCATGAAAATGAGCACAGTGCCATCCAGGACCTGCTTACTTGTCCACAATGCAATGCAAATCTGATTGGTCACAAGTACGGGTTAGCTGTAGCAGGGTAAATCTAGAATATACTTCGGCGCCATTTTGCGCATGATCATGAAAATGAGCACAGCACCATCTATGATCTGCTTACTTTTCGAGCATGCAAGTATGATTGGTCACAAAGCTGGTTAGCTCTGGCATGCTTAACTTTTAGTTTCTAAGCACAATTTGTGCATGCGCATGAGACTCATCGCAGCACCATCTAGGATCTCCTTACCTGTCGACATTGGTAAAGTTCCCGTCCTTGGCGACCATGACGTAGTCAAAGTAGGCGAAGAACCAGGGTTGAGTAAACACGTCAAAGAATACTGCCTGAATCTTCGTGCCTGGTGGACCCTAAGTTAAGCGTTAAAACCTTGTAACGCCATTTTGACAAAATATGTCTTCAAGTTATTTAGTACCTCAAGCTGCCACTCGCAAGAAAGGCGAGCAGGATAGTTACGGGGATAGTTGGGGGTTGAAATGCTTCCAAAGTCTCCTAACTGGAGATCCGTCTTATTGTCGCTGCAGTCTATGGGGTAAGGTGGTCAGTAGAGGTCAAGGGTTAAGCCTTGAATTTTTCTAAAATTTTGATGCTAAAATTACCTGCTAAGGGATGAAAGGCCCCGCTGTAGGGCTCATTATGCGTGAACTTTGCTTGGGTTGACTCTGGAGCCCAGACGTCGGGCGTCCGGAACTCGGGATGGAGCGGCGTTGCCGCTAGAAAACTGTCCATAAGCTGGACATTAGCGTAGCCCTGGAAAAATCGTTCGATTTAAGAAAGGCTTCTTTTTATCATACCGGAAGAATTATACCACCCAGCGGAATTAAGTTCAGAATGAGCCATTTGGGATACTTACAGCGGCCAGGCCGAAGGTCATGAGGAGGCAGGCTAGCTTCCCCACCATTTTGAATTAAGAGTATTTCAGTACTGGAAGGCTCCAAAGCTATGGTCCGCACAAAGTCCCGACTGAGAGCCAGCTATTGTCTTTGGGTCCCATTTATAGACTCCGGAGTCACCTCTGCCCTCATTTAACGGCCGGGAGGACTGACACTCTAAGTTATTCCTTTTCTGGTCTATTCCCTTCATTTAATTAATTATTAAGTTAATCGGAGGAGATTCCAGATGAAGGCAATTCATGAGTAGTCCTAAATGAAAGCTTTCCCCAGTACTAATTATGGCTCATCTGGCCCATCTATGTATATCTATTGCAGAAAAATCTGGAATAAGTTGAATAAACTCATAACCATAACGTACGCCTTGCCTACCTACTGAATTCAACTGCAGATGCTGACTTAAGGTTGAATATTGGAATTACGGTGACATGAGTTTTTCAGATAAGCGTGGCAGCAAGGTCTCCGGAAGAATATTTTTTTTAAATAATTTTTTGAAGACCAGGATCAAAATGATGACAATCTTCTTTCAGCTTCCAGTAATTCCAGTGACATTTGACGTGTGCTGGAAAGGGTAGCTAATCTATTAGAGGACGCAGGTGTCCATACTAGGGCCAATTTCGGCTACACGTCGTATATGGATATAGAATGAAGCCTGAGCCCTGATATAATAGCATTAACTTGATCCCAAAGGTCCCAAACTGTTTGTAAGTGGAAAATACATAATTGTGAACAATTTGGTGCCGGAAACGTTATATAGATTTGACCGGAAAACGAAAAATTCGAATTTTGACTCAGGGCTGTTAATATGCTTAATTCTCAAAATAAATGTGCCCTCGTCCTCCCATTTTATTGAATTTCTATTTTATTCGTCACGACAAAATGCTTACAGACGGTCCTTACCCATACATTGCTACCCCTGCATTAGTCTAGGTACTCGTAACTGGTACTACTGGTACTACTACATGTACCAGCACCACATATCTAAGTATATACAAATCTACATTTCGCACTACATGTACAATGTAAAGCCCTTCTGCACACGAATGTACGAGTTCATGGACATTGACGGGGCCCAAGCGCCGGTTCATTGAATCATGGGAATGGCCGCTAACTTTGATTTGGCTAGATGCTCCAATCACACTTATGCCATCTAAGTACTAGATACGAGAATATCCTGCCATTATAATGACATTACTAGGAGGTATTTGTACAGGGTCTAGAGATGATACCAATTTCATCTGAGTTCTGTAAATATATTTATTCCCTACTCTACTCTTAGACTAAGGGTCACACTAATGAGCTACGACTACCAAACTGCCCATGATGGCCTACTCTTGACTAGCTGGACAAGGAGCCTGCCGGAGCAGACCAGGAAGAGGACTCCGCTCCTGGTGGCTCAAGTACTTGTCCCCGCCCCGCCCGCCGGACTCCCCGTATGCCGGAAGAAGTGACGATGCTTGTTCATGTTCGTGTAGATGGTCCGGAGGGGGTTGAGGGCCGGCGGCTTGGTCCACTCCGCAGAATGAAAGAGGTCAGGGGCGCTGAGGAGCTTGCTGGGCCAAGGAACGTGGACGCTCTGCTCAAGGGACGCCTGGAGGGAGGCTAGGGATTCCTCCACGTGACAGGCCTCGTCCAGGGTGCACGTCTCTAAATCCAGAATATTATTGAATTTTTACAATTCATGGGCATTTTCAATATTTGGATTAGAGGTCAAAGGCCAGAACCTGATGTGCAGCAAATCCCGTCCCCAGCACACTGCCCGTTGATTGAGCCCGCCTCCCCGCCGCCGGAACAAGGGGAGCCAGGGTTCTTACATGGCGTCGTGAAGCGGGCCTCCGCCACGCAGTTATAGGTCTCCGGCGTGCCCATCAGGCATCCGAACTCGGGGGAACAGCAGATGGAGGGGCCGTAGCAGTGACCTCGGCTTCCTGGTGGTCCGCAGGACTGACACTGAAATATGTAATACAGGTCATGCAGTGATACATTGGCTTTCAAGGGCTTTGGAAGACATTTGGGCTTTGGAGTCTCTGTCTTCAAGGACTTTGGGAAATTTTGCTGGGAAGGAAATTGCTTCCAAGGACAACTTTGAACAACGCTTCCAAGGTCAGTAGACCGCTTTGCCACGATGCCAATAGCTTTCAACCACATTGGGCAATGTTTCGAAGGACTTTAGACCGATTTGCCCCGACGCCAATTGCTTTAAACCGCTTGGGCAATGCTTCCAAAGGCATTGGACCGCTTTGCCCCGGCGTCACTTGCTTTCAACGACTTTATAAATGCTTTCAAGTACTTTGGAGCGGTTTGCCTTGAAATAATTTACTTTAAACCGCTTTGGGCAGTGCTTCCAAATACTTTAGAGTGGTTTGCCCCGAAATCAATTACTTTAAACCGGTTTACGTAATGCTTTCAAGGACTTTGTACAATATTTGAATGGGCCCGAACGTATCAAAGACTTTGGGCTATAGCTTCCAAGACTTTCGATCATTTTGGTCCGGGGTCTATTGCTTCCAGGGACCAAATCGAAGGACTCCCGCCCTGAGTTCAAAGTTCCCACTTACCTGGCGGGACTCCATTGCCAGCATCCCGCCTGACCGCTTCCCACCCGGCGGGCAGTTCGTGATGAAGCAGCTGGAGGCGAGAACGACTAGGTTGAGAAATAGGCACGCGAATGAGCTACTGAACAGGCTCCGCATTGTTACGCGCCTCATTGGAGACGTCTTTGAGGCTGTAAGTCTGAGAACGCACAAGTTGGAGGTTCGGGCCGAGCGGCTCCTTATAAAGCCCAGGTGGCGGTGGAGGGAAGGAAGGTGGCCATAATCCAATCTGACACCTTCTGACCCGGCCGGAGCTTTAATCTTGGTATTCCCAGCGGGACCTGACGCACGAGCAGCGGAACGGGGGATCTCCCTCTTCAAGTTGAGGAGAGTGATGAGATGAAGGGATCAAGTCATGAATCAACTAGTGGGTTCCCCCTTTGTTACCCGCCTCCTTGTCATGCAGCAGGGTCCCGGATCAGGGACCCGGCCTCCTACACAGGAGCTTCTGGCCATGCTCCGCCTCACAATTATTTAAAGTGGGACGCCGAAAAATTGCCCACGCTATTTCGGGCTGGCGGTTGTTGGGGTCGATTACAGTAGCCATGCAAGTACTGGGGCCGGCATATTCTAAAATTCCATCCATGAATTTTATTGTGCTGGCCCGGGTATATACTTTGCATGTTGTGTATGGGTGCTCAGATCCCAGAATGGATAAGGATGTTCCAGAGTCCTGAAATGAATGGGCACGGTTTTACAACGTAGCCACGGAAAATATGATACTCCTGAAAGAGCTACTTTTTTTATGGCCTTAATATTACGAAATTAACAGAATAGCTATATTTCCATGCATTTCGTTTTAGCAATAAGTCAGTAATTCATACTGACTGTAGTTCCACTAAGTATCTGTCATCTTAACTGATCAAATTGTCCCGTGTCCTATTGTATTCTCATATAATGTGCCCCTGAACGGAATAAATAAGTTGTGGCCTACACAAGACAATTGTTCCATTTTCCATTACGGCTAATTAAACTCAAACTGAGCCTAGCATCTTCCGTAAGAAACTCCCATTGTTCCTGAATTATACCGTAGGGGACTCGGTTCTATTCAAATGTCACGGTCACCCAAACCCAACACGTTGAGCCCGCCACAGCGGGATGAGCAGAAGTAAACGTGCTCTTCGTGCAGGAATGAGTGACGAGATCCGTATCATTTTAGTGTCACAATGATCATCCTGAATATGCCTCTGAAAGTCCCGGTATGAAGTATGTATGAAGATGCCATCACTCCTCATATGCTACGCAATGTTGGTAATCATTAGATCCTCCGCATATATTTATCTGGGCAGTATTTGTAGCTACCCATCCGCTTATTTTATTACAGTATTCATTAGTAGCCCGAATTCGGTCCTTGGATTCCGCCGGATCAGAGTTGGACACGGAGCGGGACATGGGCGAGGGGATTGACCCGGACCGCCGGCTGGATCTCAATGTAGGTGAAGAGGTCAACGAGGAGGGCGAGGACGTTCTGCTTCATGTGCCCATGGACGTAGAGGAAGTCGTTGAGGGTGAGATGATGGAGGGCCTGCGGGAAGAGCTGGAGGCAGAGGGCCTGGACCAGCCCCTGATTCCGCCCGCTCTCGTACATCCCAAGCGTCTCACCGGGCTCAGGGACGGAAATGTCTTCCAGTCCAACCTCGCTCGAGAAGTAGAGGGCAAAGAGGGCTCCGAGCCCAACCCCGTCACTCAGGTCACGGATCTCTTCTACGAGCCCCACGTTGAGCCACCGGTGGAGCCCTGTCGAGATCTAAACCAAGCAAAAAGTAAAAAACTGAATAATACAATTGTATATGATACACCCCAACCCCGAAATAGCCACAACTAGTTATGGGCTCTTCTTTCACAACCGACCATTACCCGAAAACTTTGAGGTAACCTTGCCTAACCTAATTATAATGATGCTATCACTTTAAATTAGGTTAGATTAGCTTAGGTTAAGTTGGGCTAAGTTAAGTGAGGTTAGGTTAGGGTACTACAGTCAAATTTCGAAAAAGCGTCATTTCGGCTTGCGGCTAGTTTCAACGCCCACAAGCCGTTTTCGGGGTTGGGGTGTAACATATACAAAAATTGTACCTGCTCCACTTTGCTATATACCGTATCATATCGATTAAGCGCCATCTCAGTTAGACGCTTTTAGAAATAAACGCCCTCCTCAATTAAACGCCCCTCTCATATAAATATACTGAAACTGTGCAGCAATAAGAGTTTTGATAAAATGTGCACTTTTGGTCAAACAGTTCTCTTTCTACTAGGTTCAATTTATGTATTTGGCAGCCAATCATGGTATTTAGTGACTTAAACTCGTTAAACTGTACATAATTGCACGATATTTAGAGAGTATTATAATTTGGAGGACTTTATACAGCTGGGTCAAATCATTTATAGAATAAACGCCCCCCGCTAATAAAGGCGTGCCTTCTAATAAACGCCCCCTAGCGGAGGTCCAAAATTAAATAAACGCCCCCGGCGTTTAATTTAGATAGTACAGTATGAAAATTCCATACATGTATGTGAAATACAAGTAATAGTTTGGGCTAAAAAATATGGACTCTATCCCAGCACAAAATATACCTACAAATGGGAGTATTAAGGTTGGCAGCAAATTCGTCAATCGCTTTATACTGATTTTTAGCCAAATTCAGCGGAGTGCCATTTCCCCATAGTTTGGGTACGATATCCTTTTAATTGTTCCACAAATCTGAAGACGCTGAATGAATCGGCCGGTCAAACTTTAAGCGGTACAGCTCTTTGTAGGTTAATATAAACCCGAGCCTTGTCACTACAACGCCTTAGCACTTCTGCGGATATCAGATTTGGGAATTACGCAAGAACAAACTACGCAGTTTTAATGGAACTGGCAATTTTTGTTATTGTCACCAAAAACTTTCCACAGCTCGGATCCTGTTTACGCGTATTTTAAGTGAAAGTGGAGATGTTTGCTTATTTCCAGAGTTCAATTTGGGTAAAATCTCCATTGCCGGTTCATGGGTTTGGGGAATTATATAAATTGGGCTTCCCTATACCCATATTTCGTCGTAGTACGCCATATTAGTGATATTTCCGCTGAAATTGGATACATTTGACCTCCATGTTTACTACGCTGTGGTCATCGTAAACAGGGAAACTTTGAGCGGAATGGGTTGACCCGCTCCCGAGATATTTTATGAAAGCCTGCCATATGTACAGGTACAACTTTCAGTTTTTTGTACGACGCTTGATTAGCATAGAAATTGTAATGACTCCGTAATGAATGTAGGTACTGATAACTTACCGTCTTCCTAAGCTTATTGCTGCTCAGAATGAAAGTTTTGAGGGTGGTGATGGCAGAATTAATCCAGCTTATTACCAATTG